>WNWK01005958.1:60000-80000 GCA_009830355.1 Cherax destructor
ATGGGAACATGTGTTTCTGTGTTGGATGGTGTGTGTGTGAGTGTTTTATGTGTGATGGTTGTGTGTTTTGTGTGTTGTGTGTGTTGTGGTGTGTGTGTGTGTGTGTGTGGTGTGTGTGTGTGTGTTCAGTGTGTATGAGTGTGTGTGTGTACTACCTAATCTGTGGTTCCAGGGTCGAGACTCGTCTGGCCCCGCTTCTTGCTGTTGCTACTGGTCTCTGCTCCCCCTGCTCCATGAGCTTTATCAACCTGTCTTAAACTATGTATGGTTCCGCCTCACTATATCGTTGCTGACTATTCCACTTCCTAACTACTCTATGGCTGAAGAAGTGCTTCCTAACATCCCTTTGACTCATCTGAGTCTTCAGCTTCATTATGTCCTTGTTTCTGTATTCCCTCTCTAACATCCTGTGAGTGTATGTGTGTGTGTGTGTGTGTGTGTACATGCAGGAACGTACACCAGAGCTGAGGTGCACATGCTTCTTTGTGTGCACATGCATATACGTATGGGGGAACATGTGTGTTTCCTGTCTCTGTCACACATACACACACACACTCCGGTAAGTTGAAGGGAAAGGTTATGAAGCAAGAAGACAGGGGAAGAAAAAAAGTGATTGAAAGTATCATGAAAGCAATAGGAGAGTAGAACATGACCCAGTTGACAAATGTTCTGAGAATTGTGTGGTTTGCAAGAGGAAATAAAACGGCCAGTGAAAGTGATTTTCAAGACAGAATCAGCTCGAAACAGGATCTTGCAGGAGAAAGCACAACTAAGGGACATACCTACATACCAGAGGGTGTACCTCGACCGTGACAAAACACAAGAAGAAAGGCAGAATCTGAAAGAGAGGGTACAAAGATGCAAGAAGGAAAGAGGCAAAGACGGAGATGGGCAGGAGAACCCAGACTCCGGTGGAAGAAAGAAAGAATCAAGGAGACATCCCCAGACATCATAGCACTCACAGAAACGAAACTCACTGGGATGATAACAAACACAATCTTCCCACCCAGATATCAGATTCTGAGGAAAGACAGAGGGAGCAGAGGGGGAGGAGGCATTGCAATACTCATTAAAAACCGATGGGGATTTGAGGAAATGGAAGGAATGGATGGAATAGGCAAAAGGAACTACATTGTAGGAACAGTTCAGTCTGGGGGACCTAAGGTGGTAATTGCAGTGATGTACCCCCCACCACAGAATTGCTGGAGGCCAAGAGAAGAATATAAAGACAACAACAGAGCAATGGTGGACACACTAACTAAGGTGGCCAGAAGAGTTCACATGGGTAGAGCAAAGTTATTAGTTATGGGTGATTTCATTCACAAGGAGATTGATTAGGAAAACCTGGAGCCACATGAGGGGTCCTGAAACATGGAAAGCCAATATGATGAATGTGGTACTGGAAAACCTCATGCATCAACATGTTAGGGACACTACCAGAGAGAGAGGTGATAATGAACCAGCAAAACTTGACCTTGTATTCACCTTGAGTAGCTCGAACATTGAGGATATCACATATAAAAGACCCCTCAGAGCTAGTGATCACGAGATTCTGAGCTTTGAATACTTAGTAGAGATACAAGTAAAGAGGGTAACAGGAGTAGGGTGGGAAAAGCCGAACTACAAAAGGGGAGACTATACACGTCAGTGTATAGTCTCGTGTCTGTCTCCTTTCTTAAAAATTGGGAATATATTTGCTGTCTTCCATACCTCAGGTAGTTGCCCATTTTTAATGAATGTGTTGAAGATTCTTGTTAGTGGCATGAGGAACTTCCTGCAAGAAGTTCAGTGTTAAAGAGAATTAGTAGGAAAATCAGTAAACGAAATGATGGACTACATGACAACAAAATACAAGGAGGCAGAGGAGAGGTTTGTTCCCAAGGACAACATAAATAATGCGAAGCCCTTGGTTCACCCAAAGGTGTAGGGAGGCAAAAACTAAGTGAGCTAGAGAATGGATAAAGTACAGAAGATAAAGGACCCAGGAAAATAAAAAGATTAGCCGAAGAGCCAGAAACGAGTATGCACAGATAAGGAGGAAGGCCCAGCGACAGTACGAAAACGACATAGCATCGGAAGTCAAGTCTGACCCGAAGCTGTTGTATAGCCACATCAGGAGGAAAACAACAGTCAAGGAGGAGCTCAACATGAGATTTAAAGAAGTATTTACAGAGGAGACAGAAAGGACTGTGAAGTCAGAATAGGGGGGTACACCAACAAGGGAGATATAAACAAGTGCTGGATGAAATACACACAACCGAGGAGATAAAGAAGCTACTAAGTGAACTTGATACCTCAAAGAAGGTGGGACCTGACAACATCTCTCCATGGGTCATTAGAGACGGAGCAGAGACACTGTGTGTGCCACTAACAAGAATCTTCAACACATTCATTAAAACAGGGCACCTACCTGAGGTATGGAAGACAGCAAATATATTCCCAATTTTTAAGAAAGGAGACAGACACGAGACATTAAACTACAGACCAGTGTCACTGACGTGTATAGTATGCAAATCATGGAGAAGATTATCAGGAGAAGAGTGGTGGAGCACCTGGAACGGAGCGAGATTATAAACGACAACCAGCATGGTTTCAGGGAAGGCAAATCTTGTGTCACAAACCTACTGGAGTTTTATGGCAAGCTAACGGAAGTAAAACACGAGAGAAAGATGTGGGTCGATTGCATCTTCTTGGAGAACAAGAAGGTCTTCGACACAGTTCATCACAAGAGATTAGTGCAAAAGCTAGAGGATAAGGCGCACATAACAGGAAAGGCACTGCAATGGATCAGAGAATACCTGACAGGGAGGCAACAACGAGTCATGGTACGTGACAAGGTGTCAGAGTGGGAGCCTGTGACGAGCGGGGTTCCACAGGGGTCATTCCTAGGACTGACCCCTGTGCTGGACCAGTGCTGTTTTTGGTATATGTGTATGACATGACGGAAGGAATAGACTCAGAGGTGTCCCTGTTCGCAGATGATGTAAAGTTAATAAGGATAATAAACGGGATGAGGCTCAGGCAGGACCATAAAGAGACCTCAACAGACTACAAGCCTGGTCCAGCAACTGGCTCCTCGAATTTAACTCCGCCAAATGCAAAGTCATGAAGATCGGGGAAGGGCAAAGAAGACCGCAGACAAAGTATAGGCTAGGTGGTAAAATACTGAAAACCTCACTCAAGGAAAAGGATCTTGTAGTGAGTATAATACCGAGCACGTCTCCGGAAGCGCACATTAACCAGATAACTGCTGCAGCATATGGGTGCCTGGCAAACCTGAGAATAGCGTTCCGATACCTCAGTAAGGAATCGTTCAAGACTCTGTACACCGTGTTCGTGAGGCCCATACTGGAGTATGCAGCACCAGTTTGGAACCCACACCTGGTCAAGCAAGTCAAGAAATTAGAGAAAGTGCAAAGGCTTGCAACAAGACTAGTCCCAGAGCTAAGGGGAATGTCCTACGAAGAAAGGTTAAGGGAAATCGGCCTGACAACACTGGAGGACAGGAGGGTTAGAGAAGACATGATAACGACATACAAAATACTGCGAGGAATTGACAAGGTGGACAGGGACAGGATGTTCCAGAGAGGGGACACAGAAACAAGGGGTAACAATTGGAAGTTGAAGACTCAGATGAGTCAAAGGAATGTTAGGAAGTATTTCTTCAGTCATAGAGTTGTCAGGAAGTGGAATTGTCTGGAAAGTGATGTAGTGGAGGCAGGAACCATACATAGTTTTAAGACAAGGTATGATAAAGCTCATGGAGCAGGGAGAGAGAGGACCTAGTAGCGATCAGTGAAGAGGAGGGGCCAGGAGCTATGAATCGACCCCTGCAACCACAACTAGGTGAGTACACACACGCACACACACGCACACACATACGCAAACACATATTCGCACGCACACACACACGCACACACACACACATACACACACATACATACACATACACACACCACACACACATGCACACATGCACATGCACACACACACAAACACACATACACACAGCTCAACATGAGACTCAAAGAAGTAATCGCAGAGGAGACAGAAAGGACTCCAGAAAGACAGAGTGGTGGGGTACACCATCAAGTGCTGGACACAATACATACAACCGAGGTATAGGTGAAAAGGCTGCTAAGTGAACTAGATACCTCAAAGTGTCCTGAGAGAGGGAGCACAGGTGCTATGTGTACCACTAACAACAATCTTCAACACGTCTATCGAAACAGGGCGACTACCTGAGGTATGGAAGACAACAAATGTAGTCCCTATTTTTAAAAAAGGAGGCAGACACGGAGCACTGAACTACAGACCAGTGTCATTGACATGTATAGTATGCAAAGTCATGGGGAAGATTATCAGGAGAAGAGTGGTGGAACATCTAGAAAGGAATGAGGTTATATACGATAACCAGCATGGTTTCAGGGAAGGGAAATTCTGTGTCATAAACCTACTGGAGTTCTATGACAAGTGGCAGCAGCAAAAAGACTTTTGGCACAGTTACACAAGAGATTAGTGCAAAAGCTGAAAGACCAGGCAGGTATAGGAGGGAAGGCACTACAATGGATCAGAAAATACCTGACAGGAAGACAACAACGAGTCATGGTGGTACATGATGAGGTGTCGGACCGGTGCTGTTACTGGTATATGACGATGTGAAGTTAATGAGGAGAATTCTGTCGGAGGAGGACCAGGCAGGACTACAGAGGGAGCTGGACAGGCTACAAGCCTGATCTAGCAACTGGCTCGTGGAGTTCAACCCCGCCAAGTGCAAAGTCATGAAGATCAGGAAAGGTCAAAGAAGACCACAAACAGAATACAGCCTAGGGGGCCAAAAACTAAAAACCTCATTCAAGGAAAAGGATCTTGGGGTGAGTATAATACCGAACATATCTCCTGAGGCGCACATCAACCAAATAACTGCTGCAGCATATGGGCGACTAGCAAACCTAAGAACAGCATTCCGACATCTCAGTAAGGAATCGTTCAGGATTCTGCACACCATTTACGTCAAGCCTATATTAGAGTATGCAGTACCAGTTTGGAACCCACACCTGGGCAAGCACGTCAGGAAACTAGAGAAAGTCCAAAGGTTTTACAACGAGACTAGTCCCGGAGCTAAGGGGTATGTCCTACGAGGAGAGGTTAAGAGAAATTGACCTTACGACACTGGAGGACAGGAGGGACATGATAACAACATATAAAATACTGAGAGAAATCGACAAGGTGGACAGAGACAAGATGTTCCAGATATGGGACACAGAAACAAGGAGTGACAATTGTAAGTTGAAGACTCATATGAGTCACAGAGATGTTAGGAAGTATTTCTTCAGTCACAGAGTTGTCAAGCAGTGGGATAGTTTGGAAAGTGAGGTAGTGGAGGCAGGATCCATACATAGCTTTAAGAAGAGGTATGATAAAGCTCACAGAGCAGGGAGTGAGTGACCCAGTAGCGACCAATGAAGAGGCGAGGCCAGGAGCTGTGATTCGACGATTGCAACCACAATTAGGTGAGTACACACACACACACACACACACACACACACACACATACGCACACACTCACACACATACACATACTGACAGGAAGACGAGACATGATAACTTCTTAAAGATCTTGCAGGTCAAGGTCTGGTCCACAGGTCAAGGTCTGGACCATAGGTCAAGACCCGGGCCACATACCCACAATGAAGAGTGGGAGCGCTATTGGTACACTTAGAAAAAACACAATAAGTGTCTGGGGCCCAAGACTGTTCAACAGCCTCCCACCAGGCACAAGGGGAATTACCAATAGACTCCTGGTTGTCTTCATGAGGGAGCTGGACAGATACTTATAAAGTCGGTGTCGGATCACCTGGGCTGTGGTTCGTATGTTGGACTACGTGCGGCTAGCAGTAACAGCCTGGTTGATAAGGCCCTGATCCACCGGGAGGACTTGTAATGAACCGGGCCGCGGGGGCGATCATCCCCGGAATCCCCTCCAGGTAGACAGGTAAAAGTCTGGACCACATGTCAAGGTCTGGTCCACAGGTCAAGACCTGGACTACAGATCAAGACCTGGACCCCATTTCAAGACCTGGACCACAGGTCAAGTCCTGGCCACAGGTCAAGGTCTGGACCACAGGTCAACACCTGGACCCCAGGTCAAGAAGGTCACTGCAGTCTGGTGTTTGTTTTCCCCTGACACGCACCTCTTCTCCCCCTCCCTCTTTGCCTCCTTCCCAGTCTCTCCCCTCTCTCTCCTCCCCTAAAAACTTATACTCTCTGTAACTATAATTATTTGTTTTCGTATATGCTCTATATATTAGAATACAACACCATCCGTATACATGCATACTCACGTACACATAAACACATACACATGTATACATACATACACACATATACATAAACACATACAATGCAGGATTTTTTTCATTGATTAATAGTTTTTGAGTCATACTGATCATATTTACTTTATTTAAAAAAATGTCCATTCAGCTCTTCTCGATCTATTTAATTTTGGGCAAAATTATAATTGAGTCTTCCGTAATAAGATTCTAAGCCATTTAATATGAACCCAGAGCTTTATAAACTTGACGCTTTTCTCGTTAAACCATGTGACTTTATATATGCATAAATATATATATATATATATATATATATATATATATATATATATATATATATATATATATATATATATATATATATATATATATATATATTATATATATATATATATATATATACGTCTTTTCTAAAATTTGACAGACCGTTAGGGAAAATAAATGATCAAGAAAGAGTGAGTTTCTGGTCTTCTTCAGTGTTATACCAGACAGTAGCTCGGTCACATACTCGGTTAATTCAAACAACATATTTGGTGTATAAGTGTGGAAATGTCTGTCTGATAATAGAGCTGCAGGTAAGTGGGCAGGCTGACAGGGTATTCTTTGGGTAGCTTTAAAAATAGGCTGGATGAAGGTTATGACAGTATTTGATTTCAAGGGGGAAGCTGCCCAGCTTGGGAGCGTTAGTGTAGAGCAGTGTTCCAGCCGGGAGACAACAAGTGACTGGAAGAGGACCATCAATGGCTTGACATCCCTTGTTTTGAAGGTTCTCAGTATCCATTCCATCATTTTTTTCTCGCGGTTGTGATAATGACACCGTTGTGATCCTTGAAGGTGAGATCCTCTGCAGTTATCACTCCTAATTCCCTCACGCTCCTAAGTCCCTCACGCTCCTAAGTCCCTCACGCTCCTAAGTCCCTCACGCTCTAAGTCCCTCACGCTCCTAAGTCCCTCACGCTCCTAAGTCCCTCACGCTCCTAAGTCCCTCACGCTCCTAAGTCCCTCACGCTAGGTCTTTCGCTCTATTGAGTAGTTAGAAATATTTTTATACCCTGTTCAAACTTTTATTTCCTTAATTTTTCCTTAGCGGCGTCAATGAGATATGTCCTCACTGGTTGATATTCACGTTGAGACATGCTGTGCCCTCGATGAATGACACTCATGTAAATTCTAGTATCGTCTGTAAAGGATGATACTGTGCCAAGATTTATGTTCCTGACAAAGACGTCGGATGAGAAACAGGATGGGGGCGAATACTGTGCCTTGGAGAACAGAGCTTTTCACTGTGGTAGCCTCTGGCTTAACTCTGTTCACTATTACTCTTTCAATTCTATTTGTTAGAAAGTTAAAAATCTATCTGTCCACTTTTTCAGTTATGCTTTTTGCACGCATGTGTGCACAATTACACCATGAGTGCAGTTGTCGAAGGCTTTTGCAAGGTCTGTGTATACTACATCTGCATTTTGTTTGTCCTCCAGTGTATCCAAGACCATTTCGCAGTGGTCCAGTAGTTTTGAGAGGCAGGAGGGACCATCCAAGACCATTCTTGGATAGAGGCATGGTTGACAAATAGGCAGCAGAGAGTTTGCATAAATGGGGAGAAATCAGAGTGGGGGCACGTCACAAGCGGTGTTCCATAGGGGTCAGTATTGGGCCCCTTGTTGTTCACAATCTACATAAACGACATAGATGAGGAATAAATAGCGACATAAGCAAATTTGCCGATGACACCAAAATAGGCCGTTCAATTCATTCAAATGAGGACATTAGAGCACTCCAGGAAGATTTGAATAGACTGATGCAGTGGTCGGAGAAGTGGCAGATGCAGTTTAATATAGATAAATGCAAAGTTCTAAATATTGGACAGGACAATAACCATGCCACATATAAACTAAATAATGTAGATCTTAATACTACTGATTGCGAAAAGGATTTAGGAGTTCTGGTTAGAAGTAATCTAAAACCAAGACAGCAGTGCATAAGTGTTCGCAATAAAGCGAACAGAATCCTTGGCTTCATATCAAGAAGCATAAATAATAGGAGTCCTCAGGTTGTTCTTCAACTCTATATATCCTTGGTTAGGCCTCATCTAGATTATGCTGCACAGTTTTGGTCACCGTATTACAGAATAGATATAAATGCTCTGGAAAACGTACAAAGGAGGATGACTAAGTTGATCCCATGTATCAGAAATCTTCCCTATGAGGATAGACTGAGGGCCCTGAATCTGCACTCTCTAGAAATGCGTAGAATTAGGGGGGATATGATTGAGGTGTAAAAATGGAAAACAGGAATAAATAAAGGGGATGTAAATAGCGTGCTAAAAATATCTAGGATTGACAGGACTCGCAGCAATGGCTTTAAGTTGGATAAATTCAGATTCAGGAAGGATATAGGAAAGCATTGGTTTGGTAATAGAGTTGTCGATGAGTGGAACAAACTCCCGAGTACAGTTATAGAGGCTAAAACGTTGTGTAGTTTTAAAAATAGGCTAGATAAATAAATGAGTGGGTGCGGGTGGGTGTGAGTTGGACCTGACTAGTTTGTGCTACTAGGTCAGATGCCGTGCTCCTTCCTTAAGTGAATGTAACCTGACCTGGCTGGGTCGGGGCATTGGCTTAAGCCGGTAGGAGACTTGGACCTGCCTCGCATGGGCCAGTAGGCCTGCTGCAGTGTTCCTTCTTTCTTATGTTCTTATTTCGTAGTGGTCCAGTAGTTGTGAGAGGCAGGAACGACCTGTAACCAGTGTTAAGTACCGTCTTGTCTCAACATAAGTCCGATACTGAATGCGACTTTTGCCCAGGATTCTACATAATCAGTAAAAACCTTATGGATTCCTTTCAATTTCGATAATTGCTTTTCTTTTGACTCCCTCTGTCTCTCCTGGACCCCCGCGTGAACCACTCAATTTGTGTTCAGTATCTTGTGTTTCTCTAGCCGCTGCCACCCACACAATTCATCAAGTCCAGCAACCATGAGAGGCTCTGTGATATTTCTACTAGGACATCCTCAGCCACTTGCAAGGTAGCAGGGGCGGGTAGCAGGGGCGGGTAGCAGGGACGGGTAGCAGGGACGGGTAGCAGGGACGGGTAGTTGCAGTGGGGCGGACATCAGCCGTCCGTGGTGCAGGTGTGGCTGTCTTACCTGGCCTTAATGAGAGACCCCCACACACACACACCTTGCTCTTCCCCTCCCCTCCCTCACCTCACACCCTCCCATCCCCTCCCCTCCCTCCCACTGCTGCTGCTGGCCTCCTGTTGGCTCCCTGTTTGTCTGCTTCCTGTTTGGTGTCTCCTGTTGGCTTGCTGTTTGCTTCCTGTTTGTTTTCTCCTGTTGTCTTTGTCTTCATGCTCTCTGTTGTCTCTTGTTGCCCCTCTCCCTTCTACCCTCCCCCCCCTCCCCGATGTTTGCCTGCTTTCTGTTTATTGTCTTCTATTGAATCTCTGTTCCCTGTTTCATGCTTTTTCCTCTCTTTGTTTATTGTTTGTTACATGTCTGCTTATAGTTGTCTCTTGTATGTTCTCTTCGTGTCTACTGTGTTATTTCTGTTTGTTGTCTGTTGGTATCCTGTATGCTCTCTGTTTCTCTAATTCCTATTTGTTTGTTTCTTGTCTGCTGGTCTGTACACTGTCTGCTGTCTCCTGTCTCTTGCTTTCTGATCTTTCGAATCTGTTTTCTGTCTCTTATACATTGTATTGATAGTACCACGACTACCACAGCAACCACCATCACACCAATAAAACCACCACCAATACCACCACTACCATTACCACCACCACTACCACCGCTACAACCACTTCCACCACCACAACCACCACTACCACCACCACTACCACCACCACTACCACCACCACTACCACTACCACCACCACCACTACCACCACTACCACCACTACCACCACTACCACCACCACTACCACCCCCACCACTACCACCACCACTACCACTACCACCACCACTACCACCACCACTACCACCACCACTACCACTACCAACACCACTAACACCACTACCACTACCACCACCACTACCACAACTACCACTATTATCACCACCACCACTACCACCACCACTACCACCACCACCACTACCACCACCACTACCACCACTATCACTACCACTATCACCACCACTACCACCACCACTACCACCACCACTACCACGACTGCCACCACTACCACCACTACCACCACTACCACCACTTCCTCCACTATCACTACCCCCACCACTACCACTACCACCCCCACCACCCCTACCACCACCACTACTACCACCACTACCACTACCACCCCCACCACCCCTACCACCACCACTACTACCACCACTACCACGATCATTACCACCACCACTACTACCACCACTACCACCACTTACTTCCACCACCACAACCACCACTACCACCACCACTACCACCACTACCACTACCACCACCACTACCACCACCACTACCACCACCACCACCACCACTACCACCACCACTACCCTCACCTCTACCACCACCACTACAACCACCACTACCACCACCACCACCACCACCACCACCACCACCACCACCTACCACACCACCACCACCACTACCACCACCACCACCACTACCACCACCACCACTACCACCACCAGTGGTTACATAAAATGTCACAAGTATACTACAGAAGGTCATCTCATCCACACTATTTATTTAACAGTGTGTGGCTACACTGTGGGACACCAACAGTGTGTGTGGCTACACTGCTTGAGAGAGAGAGAGAGTAGACTGAGAAGTCTACTTCGAAGCTGTCTACTTCTACCTAAATTAAGGACTATCGTGTATTATCTACGTGTGTAACTGAAGGAGAGTAAAGCAGAAGGCTCTCTTCCCACCCTCCACTCTCTCCGGCCACTGCCGCAATGACAACTGTTGGAAAATATTCTCTACTATATCGGGAAAGTGTCACTGAATTTTCAGGAGAAATGAAGTGGATGGATGGACTACAACTATCTCCACTAAAATAATACTGTTACTATCTTAAACTTCTCTCACTACTCCGTTGATACTATTATTATTTCTCTAGTTAGTTTTAAGTGTTCCTACAATAATGTTTGTTTCTGAGTGAAGGTATGAGTCTGGTAGCTCTGGGATGTACTACCTTCAGTACGTCTTTGTCTTTTATGAAGAATCAGACACATGTACAACATCTGGGTATGTTTATTTGTAGACGTTTCGCCCTCCAGTGGCTTTATCAACACAATACAAGGACATAATGTGAAGACTGTAGAATTGTATACAAAGGTGAGGTGATCAGTCCCTCGGCCACGGAGTTGGTGAAGAGAACCGTAGTCTTGAAGCAACTGAAGCTTCATGGCTTCATGTCTGTGCTTCACTTCAAGACTACGATACTCTACACCAACCCTGAGGGACTCATCACCTCACCTTGTGTAAATAATTCTATATTCTTCACATTATGTCCTTGTACTGTATTGATAAAGTCACTGAGTGGCGAAATTAGACATGTTTAGTTCTTCATTTTGTCGGTATTGTATATCATTCGTGTACATCTTCGTTGTTCATGTAATCTGGAGTCCAAAACTGGTCGGAATATTAGAGATGTGGTCTAGCAAGTGCATTACACAGAGTCAAATATGGTGTCTGGTGGCTTATGTTGGAGGTTTCTAACTATAAAAGTTAACACTGTGTTAGTTTTGCTGCTGGTAGATAGATCGTGTTTAGTTCTTCTGAGGTCGTTGCTTATGATTACTCCCAGGTCCCTTCACTTCTCTTGTTTTGGTAAATTTGTTGTTCAACATTTGCATTAATGTTTGAGAATGTTATACGGAAGACGCATTACTTTGCACTTGTCGACACTGACGTTCATCCTCGACGTCTCTGATCACAGCATCACTCTTGAATACTCAAACAATCCGCCTTGAATGCTGCATTCTTTCTTATCCCCAAACTAGCGTCATCTGCAAGATTTGCTATCTTAGATGTTCTCCCTACCTCGAGATTATCTGTGAACATTGTGAGGATTGGACCTAAAACCAATCTCTGGTGAGAGGTGCTCTTTGCGGTAGGTTGATCAGGTATCGGTCCGTTAAGGACTACCCAGACACCTCTCAGTTGAGTAGCCTGTCTGTGAGCCACTCAGACACCTCTCAGTTGAGTAGCCTGTCTGTGAGCCACTCAGACACCTCTCAGTTGAGTAGCCTGTCTGTGAGCCACTCAGACACCTCTCAGTTGAGTAGCCTGTCTGTGAGCCACTCAGACACCTCTCAGTTGAGTAGCCTGTCTGTGAGCCACTCAGACACCTCTCAGTTGAGTAGCCTGTCTGTGAGCCACTCAGACACCTCTCAGTTGAGTAGCCTGTCTATGAGCCACTCAGACACCTCTCAGTTGAGTAGCCTGTCTGTGAGCCACTCAGACACCTCTCAGTTGAGTAGCCTGTCTGTGAGCCACTCAGACACCTCTCAGTTGAGTAGCCTGTCTGTGAGCCACTCAGCACCTCTCATTAGTAGCCTGTCTTTAGCCACTCAGACACCTCTAGTAGTAGCCTGTCTGTGAGCCACTCAGACACCTCTCAGTTGAGTAGCCTGTCTGTGAGCCACTCAGACACCTCTCAGTTGAGTAGCCTGTCTGTGAGCCACTCAGACACCTCTCAGTTGAGTAGCCTGTCTGTGAGCCACTCAGACACCTCTCAGTTGAGTAGCCTGTCTGTGAGCCACTCAGACACCTCTCAGTTGAGTAGCCTGTCTGTGAGCCACTCAGACACCTCTCAGTTGAGTAGCCTGTCTGTGAGCCACTCAGACACCTCTCAGTTGAGTAGCCTGTCTGTGAGCCACTCAGACACCTCTCAGTTGAGTAGCCTGTCTGTGAGCCACTCAGACACCTCTCCACTGAGTACCACTCTGTTGTTTCCTGTCTGTGGGTCAGTCACTTTTGCCAGGCAAGAACTTCGCCTCCTATACCCAGTTCTCTTATTTTGGTCACCAGTCTTGGATGGAGGACCTTGTTGAAGGTCTCTGGAAATATAGATGTACTTCGAATGACGCGACGCTGTAATCCCTGTTTTTGCATTTGTAAATAATAACTTCGGACGAGTTAGTGATGATGTTTTGCTGAGGTATCCACGCTGGTTTTCCAGTTATTAGGTTATTGTTTTCCGGGAAATTAACCATATTGTCTCCCAACAATAGTCTCCTTTTGCCTACCTAAAATCGAGGTTAAGTTGATGGGACGAAAGTTGAGTGCACGAGGCTCGTTCCTCTTGTTAAATGTGTTTACATTTAGTATTTTCACTCTATTGACACCTTACCTTTCTAATAGTTTGTTGAGTATTACCGGTAATGGGTAAGTGATTTGCTACCTTCATTCCCACACACCTCTGTCAGGTAGTTCATCTTGTCCTCTGGATTTGTTAAAGTTCATCTTCTCTACGCATGTCAAGGATGCTAATAGAGCCAGTTCTTAGTTCGTCAGCGCCGGCTCACGAAAACAAAATCTTGTGTCCTGGGGAAACTCGGTGTCATCATGATCACAAGTGCAAATCCTGAGCCGATGGATAAGTTGAGTAAAGACGTAGATGCTTGTTATTTCACCGTTATCGCTACTTTAAGCTGCTCTTGTTGCTTTCAACCTTCTTCTTGCCTTTTCGACACTGACGCGTCAGAGTCTGTGTTCATTTTGCAGTGTGTGTTGTGATCACTGTCTCCCAGTTTCTCTCCTACCTAGAGAGGGAGGGAGAGAAGGAGGAAAAGGAGAAATAAACGGAAGTAGGAAGGGGTAAGGATAAAGAAGCGATAAAGGAGGCACCCATTTCTGTGCAAATATCCAGGGTACGAACACAGAGGTGGAGGAGAGATAAGGGAATGCTGGAGGAGGAGAGATAAGGGGGGTAGGGAAGAGAGGGGGTAGGGAAGAGAGGGGGGAAGAATAAAAGGCGGAGAAGAAGAGATAGAAGAGGTTGAGAAGAGGCACGGAAGAGGGAAATAAAAAAACTACAATCAAGACAACAATTAAGACAACAATCAAGACTACAATCAAGACAACAGTCAAAACAACAATTAAGCCAGTCAAGACAACATTAAGCCAATCAAGACAACAATTAAGGCAATCAAGGCAATCAAGACAACAATCAAGACAATTAAGACAACAATCAAGACAACAATTAAGACAATCAAGACAACAATTAAGACAATCAAGACAACAATTAAGACAATCAAGACAACAATTAAGACAATCAAGACAACTATTAAGACAATCAAGACAACTATTAAGACAATCAAGACAACAATTAAGACAATCAAGACAACAATTAAGACAATCAAGACAACAATTAAGACAATCAAGACAACAATTAAGACAATCAAGACAACAATTAAGACAATCAAGACAAAAATCAAAACAACAATTAAGACAAGACAACAATTAAGACAATCAAGACAACAATTAAGACAATCAAGACAACAATTAAGACAATCAAGACAACAATTAAGACAATCAAGACAAAAATCAAAACATCAATTAAGACAAGACAACAATTAAGACAATCAAGACAACAATTAAGACAATCAAGACAACAATTAAGAAATCAAGACAACAATTAAGACAATCAAGACAACAATTAAGACAATAAGACAACAATTAAGACTACCAATATTTTTATCAACTTTATTTATTTTTTGTAATAAGACACTTATAATAAGTGTACGTTATGGTCACAATTGTGATAGGTGAAGTGACTGTAATGCTGCTCAGTGAGACCTCTGTGCACACCCCGTGTGCACCCCGTGCAAGCAGGGTGTGCGCTGTAAACTAGTAGGTTGCAAGGTGTGCACGGTGTGTGTGCACTGTAAACTAGCAGCAGCTCAAGGTGCACAACCAGGAAGACTGTGAAATAACAGGGAACTATGTAGGATCGAGGGGAAGGGAAATTAAGGGGAGGGGAAGGGAGAGTAAGGGAAGGGGAGGGGAGAATGGGAAGGGAGATATGGGGATGAGGAGGTGAAGGGGAGGGAAGAAGGAGGAAGGGAGTTAAGGGGAAGGGGAAACTAGACAAGGGGAGGACGGGGGAGAGGAAGGGAAGGGGGAGGCTGGGCAGCTGAAGGGGTGGGGAGGAGGGGGAGAGGGTGACCTTGTTCAGACAGCATGCTCCAGCTGCTGGCCGTGCCAGCTGACCCACCACCTGCCACACACCCCTCCCCTTAGGTTCCCCTTCCCTCTCTCCCCTCTCCCCCTCCCCATAACCCGCCCCTGGCCCCGCCCCTCAGCCCCTTCCCCCTTCCTGCTCCTTTTGCTGCTGTTGCTGTAATAGCTGTTGTTGTTGCTGCTTGTTGTTGCTGTTGCTGCTGTTGGTATTGCCGTTGCTGATGTTGCTACTTGTTGTTGCTGTTGCTGTTGCTGCTGCTGTTGTTGCTGCTGTTGCTGTTGTTGCTCTTCCTGCTGCTGTTGTTGCTCTTCCTGCTGCTGTTGTTGCTCTTCCTGCTGCTGTTGTTGCTGTTGGTGTTTCTGTTGCTGTTGTTGTTGTTGCTGCTGCTGTTGTTGTTGTTGCTGCTGTTGCTGTTGTTGCTCTTCCTGCTGCTGTTGTTGCTCTTCCTGCTGCTGTTGTTGCTGTTGTTGTTGTTGCTGCTGCTGCTGTTGTTGTTGTTGCTGCTGCTGCTGTTGCTCCTGCTGCTGTTTGTTGTTGGTGTTGGTGTTGCTATTGTTGCTGTTGTTGCTCTTCCTGCTGCTGTTGTTGCTCTTCCTGCTGCTGTTGTTGCTTCTGCTGTGTTGTTGCTCTTCCTGCTGTGTTGTTGCTTCTGCTGCTGTTGTTGCTGTTGTTTTTGTTGCTGTGTTGTGTTGTTGTTGTGTGTTGCTTGTTTTGTTGCTGTTGCTGTTGCTGTTGTTGCTGTTGCTGTTGTTGCTGTTGTTGCTGTTGTTGCTGTTGCTGTTGTTGCTGTTGCTGTTGCTGCTGTTGCTGTTGTTGCTGTTGTTGCTCATTCTGCCGCTTCTTGTTGCTGTTGTTGCTGGGGTTGCTGTTGTTACTGCTACTGTTGTTACTGCTCCTGCTGCTGTTGTTACTGCTCCTGCTGCTGTTGTTACTGCTCCTGCTGCTGTTGTTACTGCTACTGTTGTTACTGCTCCTGCTGCTGTTGTTACTGCTACTGTTGTTACTGCTCCTGCTGCTGTTGTTACTGCTACTGCTGCTGTTGTTACTGCTACTGTTGTTACTGCTCCTGCTGCTGTTGTTACTGCTACTGCTGCTCTTGTTACTGCTACTGCTGCTCTTGTTACTGCTCCTGCTGCTGTTGGTACTGCTACTGTTGTTACTGCTCCTGCTGCTGTTGTTACTGCTACTGCTGCTGTTGTTACTGCTGCTCTTGTTACTGCTCCTGCTGCTGTTGTTACTGCTATTGTTGTTACTGCTCCTGCTGCTGTTGTTACTGCTACTGTTGTTACTGCTCCTGCTTCTGTTGTTACTGCTACTGTTGTTACTGCTCCTGCTGCTGTTGTTACTGCTCCTGCTGCTGTTGTTACTGATACTGTTGTTACTGCTCCTGCTGCTGTTGTTACTGCTGCTCTTGTTACTGCTCCTGCTGCTGTTGTTACTGCTGCTCTTGTTACTGCTCCTGCTGCTGTTGTTACTGCTACTGTTGTTACTGCTCCTGCTGCTGTTGTTACTGCTCTTGCTGCTGTTGTTACTGCTGCTGTTGTTACTGTTCCTGCTGATGTTGTTACTGCTACTGTTGTTACTGCTCCTGCTGCTGTTGTTACTGCTCCTGCTGCTGTTGTTACTGCTGCTCTTGTTACTGCTACTGTTGTTACTGCTCCTGCTGCTGTTGTTACTGCTCCTGCTGCTGTTGTTACTGCTCCTGCTGCTGTTGTTACTGCTGCTGTTGTTACTGCTCCTGCTGCTGTTGTTACTGCTGCTGTTGTTACTGCTACTGTTGTTACTGCTCCTGCTGCTGTTGTTACTGCTACTGTTGTTACTGCTCCTGCTGCTGTTGTTACTGCTACTGTTGTTACTGCTCCTGCTGCTGTTGTTACTGCTACTGTTGTTACTGCTCCTGCTGCTGTTGTTCCTGCTGCTCTTGTTACTGCTCCTGCTGCTGTTGTTACTGCTACTGTTGTTACTGCTACTGCTGCTGTTGTTACTGCTCCTGCTGCTGTTGTTACTGCTGCTGTTGTTACTGCTACTGTTGTTACTGCTCCTGCTGCTGTTGTTACTGCTGCTGTTGTTACTGCTCCTGCTGCTGTTGTTACTGCTACTGTTGTTACTGCTACTGCTGCTGTTGTTACTGCTACTGCTGCTGTTGTTACTGCTGCTCTTGTTACTGCTCCTGCTGCTGTTGTTACTGCTGCTCTTGTTACTGCTCCTGCTGCTGTTGTTACTGCTGCTCTTGTTACTGCTCCTGCTGCTGTTGTTACTGCTGCTCTTGTTACTGCTGTTGTTACTGCTACTGCTGCTGTTGTTACTGCTGCTCTTGTTACTGCTCCTACTTGCTACGGAACACCGCTCCTTGGGAAGCAAGACCCACCAAGGCTTCACTAAGAGGAAGGAGGAAGAGTCGTTGAAGAGAGAGGAAGAGGGAGAATAAGAGGAGCAATGAACGGGAAGAGGAACAGAGGTAAGAAAGATGTTAACAATAGAATTCACTTCTCGCTGGTGGAGGCTCGATACTCCGGCTGCTTTTCACCCCCCCCCCCTCCCTTTTTCTTTATGGAATTATTTATTGCCTATTTAGGAAGTAGGTAGAAGAGGTATGTGTTGCAAGGAGGGGGAGGGGAAGTTGCAAGCTCCCCCCTCTCTGCACTGTTAAATTGACCTAGTTGAAAAGGGGAGATGTTTTCGGGGGTTCGAGTCTCGCGGGATGAGAAGATAGTTGCTGTCATAGTGAACCAGTCAGCACTATTCTGACTATCCGCTGAGAGGAACTATCTTCGACCACTTGGATGAAGGACTATCGTGTACTATCTTAGGTGTGTGAGGCGAGGATAGGAAGTCAGCTGGCAGACACAAACACCAGCTGGAAGACACAAACACCAGCTGTAAGACAAACACAAACACCAGCTGGCAGACAAACAAACACCAACACCTGCTGGCAGACAAACAAACACCAGCTGGCAGACAAACAAACACAAGCACCAGCTGGCAGACAAACAAACACCAACACCTGCTGGCAGACAAACAAACACCAGCTGGCAGACAAACAAACACAAGCACCAGCCGGCAGATAAGCAAACAAAACACCAGCTGGCAGACAAACAAACACAAACATCAGCTGGCAGACAGACAAACATAAACACCAGCTGGCAGATAAGTAAACAAAACGCCAACTGGCAGACAAACACAAACACCAGCTGGCAGATAGACAAACAAAAAAAACCAGCTGGCAGACAGACAAACATAAACACCAGCTGGCAGACAAACACAAACAACAGCTGGCAGACAGACAAACACAAACAACAACTGCAGACAAACACTAACACCTGAAAAAAACTGTCTGCAGTAAGTTGAAATTAAATAATTTGCAAATTGTCAACAGCGCTTGTAAACTATGAACCGTAAACAACAATAGAACTGGAACAAAACAATAGAGTTGGAACAAAAACAATAGAGCTGGAACAAAAACAATAGAGCTGGAACAAACAAGAGTTGGTAGAAATCAAAAGAGCTGGTTCAAAACAAAGAAGCTGGAACAAAACAATAAAGCTGGAACAAAAATACTGGAATGAAACAAACTAGGTGGAACAAAACAATAGAGCTGCAACAAAAATACTGGAACGAAACAAAAGAGCTGAACAAAAAAATAGAGCTGGAACAAAAGTGCTGGTACAAAACAAAAGAGTTGGAACAAAACAATAGAGCTGGAACAGAACAATAGAGCTGGGATAAAACAATAGAGCTGGAAGAAAAGTGCTGGTACAAAACAAAAGAGCTGGAACAAAAGTGCTTGTACAAAAAAGAGCTGGAACAAAAGTGCTGGTACAAAACTGAAAGAGGAACAACAGAGGTGAGACGCCAGACGAAAATAGTAAAGACAAGAAAACAATTTACTGGTGAGGAAACACAAATTATTGCTCTAACAGAAATCTGATTTAATGACCATCCACACTGAATGATCCTCACTAACAAGTGTATGAACGACTCTTACAAGTGTATGAACGACTCTTACAAGTGTATGAACGACTCTTATAAGTGTATGAACGACTCTTACAAGTGTATGAACGACTCTTACAAGTGTATGAACGACTGAAGGACACTTGTAAGTGTATGAACTACTGAACGACACATACAACAGACTACTGAACGACACATACAATAAACTAAAGAACGACACATACAATAAACCACTGAACGACATATAAAACAGACTACTGAACGACACATACAATAAACTAAAGAACGACACATACAATAAACCACTGAACGACACATACAATAAACGAAAGAACGACACATACAATAACTACAGAACGACACATACAACAAACTACTGAACGACACATACAACAAACTACTGAACGACACATACAATAAACTAAAGAACGACACATACAATAAACTACTGAACGACACATACAATAAACTACTGAACGACACATACAGTAAACTACTGAACGACACATACAATAAACTACTGAACGACACATACAACAAACTACTGAAAGACACATACAATAAACTACTGAACGACACATACAATAAACTACTG
>WNWK01005958.1:85000-112555 GCA_009830355.1 Cherax destructor
CTCCTTTGCTGATGATACCAGAATTTGCATGACAGTGTCATCCATTGAGGACACTGCAAATCTCCAAGCGGACATTAATCAAGTCTTTAAATGGGCTTCAGAAAACAGTATGAAGTTCAATGAAGACAAATTTCAATTACTCCGCTATGGGAAACTCGAGGAAATAAAAACTGGATCGGAGTAAAAAAAAAAATTCCAGCCACACAGTAGAGGGAAAAAGTAATGTGAAGGACCTGGGAGTGATAATGCCAGAAAATCTCACTTTCAAAGATCACAACAATGTCTCCACCACATCCGCTAGGAAAATAATAAGATGGATATTGAGAATTTTCAAAACTAAGGATGGCAAGCAAATGATTATTCTCTTCAAATTGCTTGTTCTCTCTAGGCTGGAATACTGCTGTGCACTAACAGCCCCTTTCAAGACAGGTGAAACTGCACTCCTGGAGAATATACAGAAAACTTTCACTGCACGTATAAGTACAATAAAACACCTAAATTACTGGGAACGGTTGAAGTCCCTTGACCTGTACTCCTTGGAATGCAGGCGAAAAAGATGCATGATAATATACACTTGGAAAATCTTAGAAGGACTAGTCCCAAATCTTCACACGAAAGTCACTCCTATGAAAGTAAAAAACTCGGCAGGCGGTGCACATTGAAAGTAAAAGACTCGGCAGGCGGTGCAACATTGAAAAGCAGGGGCGCCACGAGTACGCAAGAGACAACACAATAATTGTCAAAGGTCCAAAACTGTTCAGCTGCCTCCCAGCATACATAAGGGGGATTACCAATATACCTCTGGCTGTCTTCAAGAAGGCGCTGGACAGGCACTTAAAGTCAGTTCCCGACCAACCGGGCTGTAGTTCGTACATCGGTTTGCATGCGGCCAACAGTAACAGCCTGGTTGATCAGGTCCTAATCCATCGCCAGGCCTGGTCATGGATAGAGGTACGGGGGCGTTGACTCCGAGAATACCCTCCAGGTATACCAGGTATGCATACTCCTGAACTTTGAACCATCAGCGTCGTCAGGGCCTCAACGTCTGGTCGTTCTCGGGGAACACGGAAATTACTAAACATCGACTCAGTAAACGACGTCTGTCTGCCTTTAGGATGTTCCGAGGGGGTGTGGGGGTCAACGCCCCCACGCCCCGCTCCATGACCGGCCCTCCTCTGGTGTTAGTGTGGCCCTGGTGTTAATGTGGCCCTGGTGTTACACCCACCAGTACAGTGTGTTACGGAGGGCTGTGGTTAACCCAGGAGGAACACTGCCACTCTTGAAGGATGACTCACTACTGTGCTGCCTCTCTCACCTCCAGGATAGTCATCCTCTTAGTGGGACTCTTGATGTTTATAGTGTTTATTGTGACTGTTGGTGTTTATAGTGTTTATTGTGACTGTTGGTGTTTATAGTGTTTATTGTGACTGTTGGTGTGTATAGTGTTTATTGTAACTGTTGATTTGTATACTGTTTATTGTGACTATTGGTGTGTATACTGTTTATTGTAACTGTTGGTGTGTATACTGTTTATTGTGACTGTTGGTGTGTATACTGTTTATTGTGATTGTTGGTGTGTATACTGTTTATTGTAACTGTTGGTGTGTATACTGTTTATTGTAACTGTTGGTGTAATACTGTAATAAGGGGAGGGAGAGGGGGGGGATTGTGAGGGGAGGGGATTGTGAGGGGGAGTGGAGAGGAGGAGGTACGTACACCGCCCCTCATTAGGACGTCGCGAGAGGTCTACTTCCCAGTCAGAACAACAAACCAACGCACGGTATTTGCTGAGGAAATTCGCTGGCCTGGAGCCGAGAACGCAGGAGGCGTTACCCCTCTAGATGGCCACACTGGGACGCTGAAGCAGAATGGTGGGAGCTTCTGGATCTCTGGTGGTTCAAGGGTGTCTGATCCTTCCAGAACACATTGGTATCGACGGCTCAAGCTCCATATTTGCTAGGTTCGAATTCTTTCCTGCGATCAGCAGCACTTACCCTCTTGCCAACACTTTAAGAGATGTAGGTGTCAGCCAGAGTAGATACGCAGGTATAGTCTCATGCCAAGAGTCGCCACTGGATGCTTTTGGATGAAGGGAATCAGGTTTCTCTCTCAGCGAGGCTCCTAGCAGAAGCCAGGTACCTACCAGAAGCCAAGCACCTAGCAGAAGCCAGGCACCTAGCAGTAGCCAGGCAACTAGCATTAGCCAAGCAACTAGCAAAAGCTAGGCAACTAACAGAAGCCAGGCAACAAGCAGAAGCCAGGCACCTAGCAGAATCCAGGCAACTAATAGAAGCCAGGCACCTAGCAGTAGCCAGGCACCTAGCAGAAGTCAGACAACTTGCATTAGCCAGGCAACTAGCAAAAGCCAGGCAACTAGCAGAAGCCAGGCACCCAGCAGAAGCCAGGCACCTAGCAGAAGCCAGGCACCCAGCAGAAGCCAGGTGCCTAGCAGAAGCCAGGCACCTAGCAGAAGCCAGGCACCTAGCAGAAGCCAGGCACCTAGCAGAAGCCAGGCACCTAGCAGAAGCCAGGCACCTAGCAGAAGCCAGGCACCTAGCAGAAGCCAGGTACCTAGCAGAAGCCAGGATCCTCCTGTAGATGATGGTAACTCAGTTTGATCTTGCGTACTTTCCCATAAAAACTGTAACAATTTAGAGCATGTAGACCACATTGGTCTGCTTGAACAAGGCCACAAATACACTTATATTCAGTGGGAGTTGAGGCAGCAAGGCGGAGAGTCACTCACCATATCATACGGAGGATCTGCTGGGCGAAACGTTCTCCCATTGTTGGAATAGGAATTGTCAGGAGGACGCCTCAAGCTTTGCGTTGGGGCAGCCACCCTGTTGATGGGGCTGCCCCAGCTGAACCATCTGTAAGCCAACATCGCAGATGGTGTAGGGAGAGTCTCCCAGGCAGTAATGGCCCCGGTGCAGCTGCTGGGGTCTGGCACACACGCTGGGGTCTAGCACGCCTGCTGGGGTCTGGCACGCCTGCTGGGGTCTGGCACGCCTGCTGGGGTCTGGCACACCTGCTGGGGTCTGGCACACCTGCTGGGGTCTGGCACACCTGTCACACAACATCTGGGAGAGAAAATTGCCCTCATTAGCTCCTCTGATGTCATGGATAATAATAATAATAATAATAATAATAATAATAATAATAATAATAATAATAATCTTTATTTCTACAAGTACATGTACAAGGCATACAGTCCTAGCTGACATCAATGACATACTACTATATAGAAAGCCGCTTGCTATGCTGAGCATTTCGTTCAAATTAGGTCAATTTTGTCCCCACGATGCGACCCACGCCAATCGACTAACACCCAGGTACCTATTTTACTGCTAGGTGATCAGGGACACCAGGTGTCTTAAGGAAACACACCCTAAAGGCAGTTTCGGGCCTTGTGATTCGTCAAGTCAGTAGTGTGTGTCGTAGCTGCACTCTCAGCTGCTTCACATCCCTGCTGTGTCCCACACTCAAGCTGTGTGGGTGTCAGCGTAACGCCTGCGTCACGACTCACAGCCCTGGCAACACATGTCGGAGAAATTCCCAACAGCAATGGGTCTTATGTCCCCCCCTTTTTTTTCGTTAAGACACGGGATGCACGGAAAAAAAAGATGGGCCTAATGGTCTCTTTTTGTGTCCATTCCTTGAGAGTCGTTCATTACAACTTATGGCTACGAGGGGCATGAAAGCTGCTGGTGGCTGTGGGAAGGGCTGGTGGTGGCTGACACAGACATGTTACAGAAGTGCAGTCTGTGAAGTCAAGGACCCCAGTGGAAATAAGTCGCTTTGTCTGACTTTTCGGGGGTTATTCTAGGTAATATACACATATGTTACTACGTATGCTAATTTGTGTAACTGTATGTGTGCTTCTACCTGGAGGGATTATTGAGGTGGTTCGGACATTTAAAGAGGATGGAACGGAACAGAATAACTTGGAGAGCATTTAAATCTGTAGTGGAGGGAAGGTTGGGTAGGGGTCGCCCTAGGAAAGGTTGGAGGGAGGGGGTAAAAGAGGTTTTGGGTGCGAGGGGCTTGGACTTCCAGCAAGCATGCGTGAGCGTATTACGAGTGAATGGAGGCAAATGGTTTTTAGCTCTTGATGTGTTGTTGGAGTGTGAGCAAGGTAACATTTATGAAGGGATTCAGGGAAACCGGCAGGCCGGACTTGAGTCCTGGAGATGGGAAGTACAGTGTCTGCACTCTGAAGGAGGGATGTTAATGTTGCAGTTTTATAACTGTAGTGTAAGCACGCCTCTGGCAAGAAAGTGATGGAGTGAATGATGACAAAAGTGTTTCTTCTTTTTCGGGTCACCCTGCCTTGGTGGGAAACGGCCGATGCGTTAATAAAAAATTAACTGCACGTAAATAAACTTTCTTAAGTCTACCCACTGAGAGGCTCATAGCTCAGTGGTAGAGCGCTGGACCACCACCGGGTGGACCACAATGGACCACCACCGGGTGGACCACACTGGACCACCACCGGCGGGACCACACTGGACCACCACCGGCGGGACGCACAATTACAACCCTGGTGAGGGCTAACAGGAGGGACCCTGAAACATCCCTGGGTGCTGAAGTCATCATTTATATCATGACTGGTGACCTGAAACCCCTACAACAACCCCTCCCCCCCTGTTAAACCCAGTGGAACTGATGTGACTACTTTCTACACACATGTAGAATCCTTCAAACCCCCCTCCCCCGGATCCAGACACAGGGAGAGTGCCACAGCTGCTACACTCAACCATGGCACCAGACATGGTAAGAGTGTCACAGTTGCCACATACAACCATGGCACCATACATGGTAAGAGTGTCACTGCTGCTAAACAACCATGGCACCAGACATGGTAAGAGTGCCACAGCTGCCACACACAACCATGGCACCAAACATGGTAAGAATGCCATAGCTGCCACACACAACCATGGCACCAACAGGGGCAGTGCCACAAAAACTTGGAGAGTGACAGACACCACACGTGCTGTACTCCACTCCTTCACCCCTAACACCCCCTACCACCCCCACTCCCTCCCTCCCACCTTTCCCTATTTCCACATCCCCCTCCCCTTTCCCCGTCTATTTCCCCCTTTTCTCTCTTCCCTTCATCCCCCCTCCCCTATTCTCCTTTCCTTCCCCTACTTCCCTTCAAATCCACCCTCTTCCTTCCTCCCCTTCCCCTTATCTTTCTCTCTACCTCCCCCTCCCCTCCCCTCCCCTCCCCTCCCACACCTCTCCCCCATCCTTTACCTGTCTTCTGTCTTCCTTTTCATTCAACTTTTGCTTCTTTTCTTCCTCTTCCTGATCATCATCATCATCTTTTTCCTCTCCTCCTCCTATTCCTCTCCGTCCTCCTCCTCCTCATCCTTCCTCCCTCCACCTCTCCTCCTCCTCCACCTCCTTCCTCCTTCCTCCCCTCCTCCCTCCACCTCCCCTTCCTCCCCTTCCTCCCCCTCCTCCTCCCCCTTCCCTCCTCCCCCTCCCGTGGTGGGGTCCTCCGACCCATGTCACCTTAAACCCACGCCCGCACTCACTCACTTGTTCATGCCCAGGTGCCACGCCCACACACGCCCGCCCACACACGCACGCTCACACACGCACGCCCACACACGCCCACTCAAGCATGCACGCCCATATACACACGCACGCTCACACGTGCACGCTCACACGTGCACACCCAAACATGCACGCCCACGTACGCACGCCCACGTACGCCAGCGTACGTTCAGGGTCATACCCATCTGTCCTCCCTGCCCACACTCCCACACCCACACACAGACATTTATTGCCCACTTTCCCACTCACAGCGTGTGCACACACGCCCTTACTGTACCCTTGCTCTCACACACACACTCACACACACACACACACACTCACACACACACACACACACACACACACACACACTCACACACACACACACACACACACACACACACTCACACACACACACACACACACACACACACACACACACACACACACACACACACACACACACACACACACACACACACACACACACACACACACACTCACAAACACACACACACACACAGTCACACACACACACACACAGTGGAGGCAGGAACCATACATAGTTTTAAAACTAGGTTTGATAAAGCTCATGGAGCAGGGAGAGAGAGGACCTAGTAGCAATCAGTGAAGAGGCGGGGCCAGGAGCTATGACTCGACCCCTGCAACCACAAATAGGTGAATACAAATAGGTGAGTACACACACACACACACACACACACACACACACAAGGTTCTGACATACTCTGCAGGAGGTGCTATCAGAACGACCATCACTAACCCCTAGCACTCTCCCTGCTGCCTCCTGCTGTCTCCTGCTGTCTCCTGCTGTCTCCTGGTGCCCTCTGGTATCTCCTGTTGCCTCCTGCTGCTTTCCGTTACTTCATGCTGTCTACTGCTGCCTGATGCTACCTTCTGCTGCGTTCTCTTACCTTCTGCTGCGTTCTCTTACCTTCTGCTGCGTTCTCTTACCTTCTGCTGCCTCCTGCTGCTTCCTGTTGTCTCCTGCTGCTTTCTGTTGCTATATTGATGCTGGTAAAATTCAAGGAATTCAAGGACAACACTGGTCAGTAAGACACAGGCAGGACAACACTGGTCAGTGAGACACAGGCAGGACAACACTGGTCAGTAAGACACAGGCAGGACAACACTGGTCAGTAAGACACAGGCAGGACAACACTGGTCAGTAGGACACAGGCAGGACAACACTGGTCAGTAAGACACAGGCAGGACAACACTGGTCAGTAAGACACAGGCAGGACAACACTGGTCAGTAAGACACAGGCAGGACAACACTGGTCAGTAAGACACAGGCAGGACAACACTGGTCAGTAAGACACAGGCAGGACAACACTGGTCAGTAGACACAGGCAGGACACATGGCAGTGGACAGGCGGACAACACTGGTCAGTAAGACACAGGCAGGACAACACTGGTCAGTAGGACACAGGCAGGACAACACTGGTCAGTAAGACACAGGCAGGACAACACTGGTCAGTAGGACACAGGCAGGACAACACTGGTCAGTAAGACACAGGCAGGACAACACTGGTCAGTAGGACACAGGCAGGACAACACTGGTCAGTAAGACACAGGCAGGACAACACTGGTCAGTAGGACACAGGCAGGACAACACTGGTCAGTAAGACACAGGCAGGACAACACTGGTCAGTAGGACACAGGCAGGACAACACTGGTCAGTAGGACACAGGCAGGACAACACTGGTCAGTAAGACACAGGCAGGACAACACTGGTCAGTGAGACACAGGCAGGACAACACTGGTCAGTGAGACACAGGCAGGACAACACTGGTCAGTAAGACACAGGCAGGACAACACTGGTCAGTAAGACACAGGCAGGACAACACTGGTCAGTAGGACACAGGCAGGACAACACTGGTCAGTAGGACACAGGCAGGACAACACTGGTCAGTAAGACACAGGCAGGACAACACTGGTCAGTGAGACACAGGCAGGACAACACTGGTCAGTGAGACACAGGCAGGACAACACTGGTCAGTAAGACACAGGCAGGACAACACTGGTCAGTAGGACACAGGCAGGACAACACTGGTCAGTAGGACACAGGCAGGACAACACTGGTCAGTGAGACACAGGCAGGACAACACTGGTCAGTGAGACACAGGCAGGACAACACTGGTCAGTGAGACACAGGAAGGACAACACTGGTCAGTGAGACACAGGCAGGACAACACTGGTCAGTAGTACACAGGCAGGACAACACTGGTCAGTAGGACACAGGCAGGACAACACTGGTCAGTGAGACACAGGCAGGACAACACTGGTCAGTGAGACACAGGCAGAACAACACTGGTCAGTGAGACACAGGCAGGACAACACTGGTCAGTGAGACACAGGCAGGACAACACTGGTCAGTAGGACACAGGCAGGACAACACTGGTCAGTAAGACACAGGCAGGACAACACTGGTCAGTGAGACACAGACAGGACAACACTGGTCAGTGAGACACAGACAGGACAACACTTTCAGTGAGACACAGGCAGGACAACACTGGTCAGTGAGACACAGGCAGGACAACACTGGTCAGTAGGACACAGACAGGACAACACTGGTCAGTGAGACACAGGCAGGACAACACTGGTCAGTGAGACACAGGTAGGACAACACTGGTCAGTGAGACACAGGCAGGACAACACTGGTCAGTGAGACACAGGCAGGACAACACTGGTCAGTGAGACACAGGCAGGACAACACTGGTCAGTAGGACACAGGCAGAACAACACTGGTCAGTAGGACACAGGCAGGACAACACTGGTCAGTGAGACACAGGCAGGACAACACTGGTCAGTAGGACACAGGCAGGACAACACTGGTCAGTGAGACACAGGCAGGACAACACTGGTCAGTGAGACACAGGCAGGACAACACTGGTCAGTGAGACACAGGAAGGACAACACTGGTCAGTGAGACACAGGCAGGACAACACTGGTCAGTAGTACACAGGCAGGACAACACTGGTCAGTGAGACACAGGCAGGACAACACTGGTCAGTGAGACACAGGCAGGACAACACTGGTCAGTGAGACACAGGCAGGACAACACTGGTCAGTGAGACACAGGCAGGACAACACTTGTCAGTGAGACACAGGCAGGACAACACTGGTCAGTGAGACACAGGCAGGACAACACTGGTCAGTGAGACACAAGCAGGACAACACTGGTCAGTAGGACACAGGCAGGACATCACTGGTCAGAGACACAGGCAGGACAACACTGGTCAGAGACACAGGCAGGACAACACTGGTCAGAGACACAGGCAGGACAACACTGGTCAGAGACACAGGCAGGACAACGCTAGTAGAACTAAAGCACATAACACAGGTGTGCAAGGTAACTATGAGAACGCAGAAACACAGGTGTGGATCACCACAGGTGTGGATCACCACAGGTGTGGATTACCACAGGTGTGGATCACCACAGGTGTGGATCACCACAGGTGGGGATCACCACAGGTGGGAGCCAGGGTTGCGACACAGCTGGTGCCGTTGGTGGCGTTGGCGCTCTTCCTGAAGGCGGTGCTGGTTCAGATCTCGAAATACAACCTCCAAGTTCAGTCAATGCTGTTAACTAGAAGTGTTCTCTCTGAGGACGGTGCTGGTGGTGACCTAGTAACTGTCTCAGTCGGGATCTCTGCCACACCAGTCACAACCAGTCAACCGAAATGTTTAAGTAAGTAAGACACAGGTAAGTAAGTTAGGCACAGGTATACATAAGTACGTATCTTGGATAACTTAAAAAAAGTCAGAGAGTGACTTATATCCATCGGGGTCTTCGTAGCTCCTATGACCGGAGTGTCTGTAAGTCTGGCAAATCTGGAGAGAAATAAATTAACCGTCCACAGGAGCAAGTTATCCGAGCGCTTATAAACTTTTTTTTCCTCCCTAGAATGTGTTACGCACGGTACTTGATGAAACTTTATATATATATATATATATATATATATATATATATATATATACATATATATATATATATATATATATATATATATATATATATATATATATATATATATATATATATATAATATACATATATTACAATGTGTGTGTGTGTGTATCTATGCAAAACAACCACGGGTGGGGGGGAGTAGAATGATAGCTCTAGGTCTTTCGTGTTGCAATGAACACATCATCAGGAGCTTGCAAAATTGCAGAAAAGAGGAGGATGTCCAAGCAAGTAAGTTCCCAAAGAACGTCTACACGTCCAGTGAAGGCCTAGAGCTATCATTTACTTCCCCCGTGGTTGTTTTGCATCCTGTATTCTTGGTTTGCGATATTTGCATATATATATATATATATATATATATATATATATATATATATATATATATATATATATATATATATATATATATATAGAAACACAATAAGTGTCCGGGACCCAAGACTGTTCAACAGCCTCCCACCAGCCATAAGGGGCATTACCAGTAGGCCTCTGCTGGTTGTCTTCAAGAGGCAGCTGGATAGACACCTAAAGTCAGTGCCAGATCAGCCGGGCTGTGGTTCGTACGTTGGACTACGTGCAGCCAGCAGTAACAGCCTCGTTGATCAGGCCCTGATCCACCGGGAGGCCTGGTCATAGACCGGGCCGCGGGGACGTCGATCCCCGGAATACCCTCCAGGTAGACTCCAGGTAGATAGATAGATATCATCAACTGCTCTTCAACCCATTTGAAAGGGACCAGGAGCTATGTGAGCAAACCAACCATGGTATCTGCATGTAGTATTTTTTTAGTATGAAATGACAAACATTTTCCTCCACCTGGAAGCTTTGTTAGAGTGGAGGTCTAGTCAGTGGCCTCACTTCAGAACCGCAGTTATTAACGACAACCAGAGAAAAATCCGCTAACAAGCAAGAATTAGGCTATCTGATATTTTTGTACATATACAAGGCCTTAAAGCACCCACCTCCGTGCCACTGACTCTGTGACATGCAAGTCGAAACTCCCTCTCGTTGCCTGTCCTTTCAGTGGCATCATTGGCACAGAGGTACTTAACACCACAAATGAAGTAGTAAAGACTGAGAACAAGAACCTAGTTATTATACTTGTATATAAGTCGCCAGTTACAACTTCCCATCAGTTCCAAGACCAACTATCGAGACCTGAACGCTGTCTACATGATCTTCCAATCCCAGCCCCAAATATCGTGATGCTTGTTGCTGATTCCGAATAAAAACATTTGAAATGGAAGGCCGTGGCAAATAGTGTAATACCTGAGATGATTCCAGGAGTAGTTCAAAGCAACATTCTCACACAAATGAACAACTGAAACTATTTAATAAAGTCGCCTTAAACCAGCAAATAATGAAGCCAACAAGACTAGAAAATACCACTGACCTTATTATCACTAATAATGATGACTGATACGAAATATAACTGCATCGAAGACACTAAATTTGGATCACAACTTAATCAAAGATCAGATCTGCAGGTACATGGACCCGAGTCCTGTCCAACAAAACATAAATAGTTATGAGGGTGATTTTGCAAAAATTCAATTTCAACAACAAGAGCATCAACCGGGATCAAATGTATCATGTCCTTAACGAAACATGCTAGGAAGATATATTGACTGACATGATCTAAACCGGTGTGTCGAAAGGATTAACACTGTGGCACTAGCAGTATCACTGAAGAAAAAGAAAAGGTGCCAACTAGGGAGGGACGCTCCCTCTGCAGGCGAAGACGAAGAATCACAGAAGTTTTCAAAAGATGCCAGATTATCTGAGGGTGTAGAAAGGAACACTAACTAGATAAATGGAAGATAATGAATTCAAATTGAATGAATCATACATAGTCCGAAAGAGACGGGCCTAAAAGTTGTTAATGAAACTGAAAGGAATCCAAAATACTCCTCATATGTAAAATCCAGAGCAAAAGCCGCATCCTGCAATGGGTCCGTGCTCAAACAGGATGGAACTTACACCGATGACAGTAAAAAAAATGAGTGAAAAACTGAAGTTTCAAAATGGCTCTGAAGTCAGTGAGTTGTTAATCAGACTAAAGGATGACAATTGAAATAAATTATTCATGAAGGAAACTAAAAACCTTGTCGGCATCTCTAAAATTTTCAATATAACCTTAACCTCACTCAACTTCGAAAAAGCCATTGACAGCGAGCCCATGCACTCTGCCCCAGGTCCATGGGACGCCACGTTCATCAAGAATTGTAAGGATCCCCTATCATGTGTCTTAAATATTCTATGGGGAGAGAGTGTAGACATGGGAGGGTCATCCCACAGTCGTTAAAAACAAGAGACAGAGCTTATGCTATGCAGACAAACATTCCTTCAGACAGCATAATAATTTTGCACATAATTATACTTCTTTTATTTAATGTCATATATGCAATGGCAATAGCAATATTTTATGGTATTTGTTTTTTTTTATTTTTGTGATGATGCAGTTGTGTGAGTACGTGACAGCATGCCAGCCTCGTGAAGGGTCCACCAAGCTGTAGTTTGCTCACTGGGTTTTCCCATGCTCGTGTTAATTGGCTGGCAGCCTAGAGGGGGTATGACCTCTTCTACCTGTGTCATGACTGCGAGTCATCACCTGTATTGTTTTTAATATACTTCTCATCTGTATGGTTTTTTGTGAGGTGGATGAGGTGATGTTTCTGGCATGTTTTGCTCACCCACAATAGCATCTTAGAAGTTCCTGGAAGACTTGTGGAGTGAAGGTTCACTACATGACTGTCAGAGCTAGTTAATGCCTTGTAGGAGATGGACGTGCTGCTGCTACTGTCCTCGGCTGATTCCTCTCTTCTCCTTGCTACAGGGTGTTTATTTATGGTTTTCCATGTCTTCACACAGCTCTGGTGGTGTACTTAGTACTATATTGATTATTGTAGTGTGTTCCTGTCTTAATACTTCCGTCTCCAGAGCCTTGTTATCATAGTCGGGGCAGATGGGAATTACGCTGCCTAGCATTGTTATTGGGACTTTGTCTTGGTGTAGGAGGGACCTTGTATGGCCACCTTAGTGTGTGTGATGGTCGATATTGCTCTTGTATATTTACTCTATGTGTCAAGGTGTTGAGCTACTGTCTCACAATGTTGTATTTATGTTGGATACGATATTTAGGGTATCGTTGGTGTTTGGATCATGTGTAGTTTATTTCTATATGTATCATTATGTTCATGTACAGTGTACAAGGTGTAAACAATCACTAATCGTAAATAAGTATATAAATTACGTATGTGACTACGTAGTGGTGGTGGCAGCAGAGGAGAGTTTATTGTTTGGAGACAGGACAAAATATTACTTCAATATGATGCTAATATCAACTCTACAGCTTATTTATCTATCATAATTGATCTAATATGACATAATAAACAATATAAATAACATAGAAACCTGATATATACTCTAGAATGAATAAAATGTCATTATGTGACAAGTGGAGGCGGCCATTCCCCCTCCCGCATTGTTGTGGTATTCACTGCCATCTAGTGACGGCCTTTCGAACCTCACTTGTTATTATAGTACATATTATTATTATAATTATTATTATTATAGTATTATTATTATATTATTATATGTATTATTATTATATTATTATAATTGTTATTATTATTATTATATTATTATTATACGTATTATTATTATTTTATTATTATTATATTATATTATTATTATTACTATTATTATAATTGAGAAGCGCTAAACCCGTAGGACTATACAGCGCCTGTGGAGGGGAGGGGATAGAAGGTATTCAAGCTTAATTTAGGGAACTCGAGCACAGATACAATTCCCTAGATCAAGAGCCCCTCACCAAGGAACCTCCCTTGAGGGGAAAGCTCGTATCCTGAATTTTTGCTCGTATCCAGAAGCAAAAAATCGACTGAGCTTCTGGACTGCTCGTATACTGAAAAACTCGCATGGTGGGGCACTCGTAAGGCGAAATTCCACTGTATATTAAAGTACATTTTTTTTCCTCTAAACATTAAACTATTTTTAAATAATTTATTGTATTTGACTTTTCACCTTCTGGACATTTTATTGTGACTAACGATAATAAGAAAGATTCAGATTCACTTATTTTAAGATAGAATACTAGGACCTGCATACATGTCAATCATTGAATCGGATAGTGGGATTCCTTGCAGTGATTCAGGTTATAAGGCGTAATAGGTGGTAGAAAAGCAAGCAAACAAGGGAAAACTATTGACCAAAAGTACTATTGTCCCCCTTTAATAAAATCTTTGGGAGGTATTTGAGAGGCAAGATCGTTATGCAAGAGGATTGACAACACTTGCACAACCCATGGTGGCATGAGTCTAGAGCAGGTCGCTCCTGCCCCTCACAACTACTGCACCACTACGACGTGATCTTGGATGGTCGCTCCTGCCCCTCACAACTACTGCACCACTACGACGTGATCTTGGATGGTCGCTCCTGCCCCTCACAACTACTGCACCACTACGACGTGATCTTGGATGGTCGCTCCTGCCCCTCACAACTACTGCACCACTACGACGTGATCTTGGATGGTCGCTCCTGCCCTCACAACTACTGCACCACTACGACGTGATCTTGGATGGTCGCTCCTGCCCCTCACAACTACTGCACCACTACGACGTGATCTTGGATGGTCGCTCCTGCCCCTCACAACTACTGCACCACTACGACGTGATCTTGGATGGTCGCTCCTGCCCCTCACAACTACTGCACCACTACGACGTGATCTTGGATGGTCGCTCCTGCCCCTCACAACTACTGCACCACTACGACATGATCTTGGATGGTCGCTCCTGCCCCTCACAACTACTGCACCACTACGACGTGATCTTGGATGGTCGCTCCTGCCCCTCACAACTACTGCACCACTACGACGTGATCTTGGATGGTCGCTCCTGCCCCTCACAACTACTGCACCACTACGACGTGATCTTGGATGGTCGCTCCTGCCCCTCACAACTACTGCACCACTACGCATGATCTTGGATGGTCGCTCCTGCCCCTCACAACTACTGCACCACTACGACGTGATCTTGGATGGTCGCTCCTGCCCCTCACAACTACTGCACCACTACGACGTGATCTTGGATGGTCGCTCCTGCCTCTCACAACTACTGCACCACTACGACTGATCTTGGATGGTCGCTCCTGCCCCTCACAACTACTTCACCACTACGACATGGTCTTGGATGGTCGCTCCTGTCCCTCACAACTACTGCACCACTACGACGTGATCTTGGATGGTCGCTCCTGCCCCTCACAACTACTGCACCACTACGACGTGATCTTGGATGGTCGCTCCTGCCCCTCACAACTACTGCACCACTACGACGTGATCTTGGATGGTCGCTCCTGCCCCTCACAACTACTGCACCACTACGACATGATCTTGGATGGTCGCTCCTGCCCCTCACAACTACTGCACCACTACGACGTGATCTTGGATGGTCGCTCCTGCCCCTCACAACTACTGCACCACTACGACGTGATCTTGGATGGTCGCTCCTGCCCCTCACAACTACTGCACCACTACGACGTGATCTTGGATGGTCGCTCCTGCCCCTCACAACTACTGCACCACTACGACTGATCTTGGATGGTCGCTCCTGCCCCTCACAACTACTGCACCACTACGACATGATCTTGGATGGTCGCTCCTGCCCCTCACAACTACTGCACCACTACGACGTGATCTTGGATGGTCGCTCCTGCCCCTCACAACTACTGCACCACTACGACATGATCTTGGATGGTCGCTCCTGCCCCTCACAACTACTGCACCACTACGACGTGATCTTGGATGGTCGCTCCTGCCCCTCACAACTACTGCACCACTACGACGTGATCTTGGATGGTCGCTCCTGCCCCTCACAACTACTGCACCACTACGACATGATCTTGGATGGTCGCTCCTGCCCCTCACAACTACTGCACCACTACGACGTGATCTTGGATGGTCGCTCCTGCCCCTCACAACTACTGCACCACTACGACATGATCTTGGATGGTCGCTCCTGCCCTCACAACTCTGCACCACTACGACGTGATCTTGGATGGTCGCTCCTGCCCCTCACAACTACTGCACCACTACGACGTGATCTTGGATGGTCGCTCCTGCCCCTCACAACTACTGCACCACTACGACGTGATCTTGGATGGTCGCTCCTGCCCCTCACAACTACTGCACCACTACGACATGATCTTGGATGGTCGCTCCTGCCCCTCACAACTACTGCACCACTACGACGTGATCTTGGATGGTCGCTCCTGCCCCTCACAACTACTGCACCACTACGACGTGATCTTGGATGGTCGCTCCTGCCCCTCACAACTACTGCACCACTACGACGTGATCTTGGATGGTCGCTCCTGCCTCTCACAACTACTGCACCACTACGACGTGATCTTGGATGGTCGCTCCTGCCCCTCACAACTTCTGCACCACTACGACGTGATCTTGGATGTTCGCTCCTGCCCCTCACAACTACTGCACCACTACGACGTGATCTTGGATGGTCGCTCCTGCCCCTCACAACTACTGCACCACTACGACGTGATCTTGGATGGTCGCTCCTGCCCCTCACAACTACTGCACCACTACGACGTGATCTTGGATGGTCGCTCCTGCCCCTCACAACTACTGCACCACTACGACGTGATCTTGGATGGTCGCTCCTGCCCCTCACAACTACTGCACCACTACGACGTGATCTTGGATGGTCGCTCCTGCCCCTCACAACTACTGCACCACTACGACGTGATCTTGGATGGTCGCTCCTGCCCCTCACAACTACTGCACCACTACGACATGGTCTTGGATGGTCGCTCCTGCCCCTCACAACTACTGCACCACTACGACGTGATCTTGGATGGTCGCTCCTGCCCCTCACAACTACTGCACCACTACGACGTGATCTTGGATGGTCGCTCCTGCCCCTCACAACTACTGCACCACTACGACGTGATCTTGGATGGTCGCTCCTGCCCCTCACAACTACTGCACCACTACGACGTGATCTTGGATGGTCGGTCCTGCCCCTCACAACTACTGCACCACTACGACGTGATCTTGGATGGTCGGTCCTGCCCCTCACAACTACTGCACCACTACGACGTGATCTTGGATGGTCGCTCCTGCCCCTCACAACTACTGCACCACTACGACATGATCTTGGATGGTCGCTCCTGCCATTCACAACTACTGCACCACTACGACGTGATCTTGGATGGTCGCTCCTGCCCCTCACAACTACTGCACCACTACGACATGATCTTGGATGGTCGCTCCTGCCCCTAACAACTACTGCACCACTACGACATGGTCTTGGATGGTCGCTCCTGCCCCTCACAACTACTGCACCACTACAACATGATCTTGGGTGGTCGCTCCTGCCTCTCACAACTACTTCACCACTACGACATGGTCTGGGATGGTCGCTCCTGCCCCTCACAACTACTGCAACACTACGACATGATCTTGGATGGTCGCTCCTGCCCCTCACAACTACTACACCACTACGACATGGTGTTGGATAGTCGCTCCTGCCTCTCACAACTACTGCACCACTACGACATGGTCTGGGATGGTCGCTCCTGCCCCTCACAACTACTACACCACTACGACATGGTGTTGGATGGTCGCTCCTGCCTCTCACAACTACTGCACCACTACGACATGGTGTTGGATAGTCGCTCCTGCCCCTCACAACTACTGCACCACTACGACATGATCTTGGATGGTCGCTCCTGCCCCTCACAACTACTACACCACTACGACATGGTGTTGGATGGTCGCTCCTGCCTCTCACAACTACTACACCACTACGACATGGTGTTGGATGGTCGCTCCTGCCTCTCACAACTACTGCACCACTACGACATGGTGTTGGATGGTCGCTCCTGCCTCTCACAACTACTACACCACTACGACATGGTGTTGGATGGTCGCTCCTGCCTCTCACAACTACTACACCACTACGACATGGTGTTGGATGGTCGCTCCTGCCTCTCACAACTACTGCACCACTACGACATGGTCTTGAATGCACTGAAGGACAAGTATACTAACTTTGCAATAGCATTCGACAACTGCGATCATGGTACAACAGAACACAAAATCCATGAAAGAGGAATAACTTAATACTGGACAGATGGATTTTTTTTCTAATAAACAGAACGCAAAGAATAATAGTAAACAAAGTTAACTCAGAGGCTTCCACAGTGAAAAGTTTTGTTACCGAAGACACATTACTCGTCCCCATCTTTTGCCTGATCCTCAGATCACACACAGACAAAGACACAAATCATGGCACCGTATCGGCCTTTGCAAATGATACTAGAATTTGCATGGGAGTGACATCTATTGAGGACACTGTAAACCAAGTCTTCCAGTGGGCCGCAAAAAAAAAAAAAAAATGTTCTGCGACGACAAAATTCAGTCACTCCGTTTTAGAAAAACTGAAGAAGTACAAAGTAGAAGGGAGTTAGAAGGGAGTGTGTGTGTACGAGTAACACTAATCATTCACTACAACACAAATCTAATGTGAAAAATTTATGAATCACAGTGTAAGAGGATCTCAGTCTGAAGGTTAAACAACAGTGTTACTGTCAAGACAACACTGTTACTGTCACAACAACACTGTTACTATCACAACAACAGTGTTACTGTCACAACAACACTGTTACTATCACAACAACACTGTTACTATCACAACAACACTGTTACTGTCACAACAACACTTACTATCACAACAACACTGTTACTATCACGACAACACTGTTACTATCACAACAATAACACTGTTACTATCACAACAACACTGTTACTGTCACAACAACACTGTTACTATCACAACAACAGTGTTACTATCACAACAACACTGTTACTATCACAACAACACTGTTACTATCACAACAACACTGTTACTATCACAACAACACTGTTACTATCACAACAACACTGTTACTATCACAACAACACTGTTACTATCACAACAACACTGTTACTATCACAACAACACTGTTACTATCACAACAACACTGTTACTATCACAACAACACTGTTACTATCACAACAACACTGTTACTATCACGACAACACTGTTACTATCACAACAACACTGTTACTATCACAACCACACTGTTACTATCACAACACTGTTACTATCACAACAACAGTGTTACTATCACAACAACAACAGTGTTACTATCACAACAACAACAGTGTTACTATCACAACAACAACAGTGTTACTATCACAACAACAACAGTGTTACTATCACAACAACAACAGTGTTACTATCACAACAACAGTGTTACTATCACAACAACAGTGTTACTATCACAACAATAACACTGTTACTATCACAACAACACTGTTACTATCACAACAACACTGTTACTATCACAACAACACTGTTACTATCACAACAACAACAGTGTTACTATCACAACAACAACAGTGTTACTATCACAACAACAAGAGTGTTACTATCACAACAACAGTGTTACTATCACAACAACAGTGTTACTATCACAACAATAACACTGTTACTATCACAACAACACTGTTACTATCACAGCAACACTGTTACTATCACAACAACAGTGTTACTATCACAACAACAGTGTTACTATCACAACAACAGTGTTACTATCACAACAACACTGTTACTATCACAACAACAACAGTGTTACTATCACAACAACAACACTGTTACTATCACAACAACAACAGTGTTACTATCACAACAACAACAGTGTTACTATCACAACAACACTGTTACTATCACAACAACAGTGTTATTATCACAACAACAGTGTTACTATCACAACAACACTGTTACTATCACGACAACACTGTTACTATCACAACAACACTGTTACTATCACAACAACACTGTTACTATCACAACAACACTGTTATTATCACAACAACAACAGTGTTACTATCACAACAACACTGTTACTATCACAACAACACTGTTACTATCACAACAACAACAGTGTTACTATCACCACTGCGATGAAAATGAAAGATGGATAACTAGAACCTACAAAACAAAAAATGCCAAGACACTGATGGCCGTCTTTAGATCACTGGTTGTCACAAGGCTGGTATACTATTGAACACTAACAGCCACTTTTAATAACAGCAAAATAACAGATCTAGAGGATGAACGGAGAACGTTCACTGCATGTATAAGTACACTTCATTATCTTAATTACTCAGAACATTAAAAGTCCCTCGACCTGAACTCCATGGAACTCAAATGGGAAAGATACATCATAATTTACACCTGGAATATCCTAGAGGGACTAGTCCCAAATCTGCACAAACAGATCACTGCCTAAAAATACAAGAGGCTTGGTAGACGCTGCAACATACCTACAACACACTGCAACATACCTTCAACATACAGCAACATACATACAAGGAAAAGCAAGGATGCCGTGAGTGTACACAGAGATGAGATAATTAGTGTAAGGGGACCAAGTTTATTCAATACCTTCCCTTCATACATAAAGGGAATCACTTCCTCATCAGCCGGATTGTGCGTCATACGTCGCATTGCGTGCAGTCAGTACTAACAACCTGTTAGATCAGGCCTCGACTAAGCAGGAAGCCTCGTCTAGGACCAGGCTTTGGCATTGATGGAAAACATCCTTCAGGTACCACTGTCACCACCACTGTCACCACCACTGTCACCACCACTGTCACCACCACTGTCACCACCACTGTCACCACTACTGTCACTACCACTGTCACTACCACTGTCACTACCACTGTCACTGTTGCATGCAAAGAGTATGTAACCTTTATTCGGAGCATGTTAAACACACCCACATAGGCTTCCCTCCAACCAGCGAACCATCGTTAAAGGTTTGGCGATGGGGCCCCATCATCAAATCAATGACTCGGTTCAGCCAATTATAATGCGAGTTTGACAATGACAAAGGTGACGTGGATACCACTCACAGTCTGTCATTGGAATTCCTGCATTGAGCTGGTTGTGGAAGGTTGTTTGTCTTTTGGCTGCTGTTTTGCCTTGACAACTGTGGCGTGCACTAATAGTACTCTTTCTGTATATAGTGTACATATGTGTAAAGCCCTTTTCTATTTACTTGGTGAAGGAAAAGACAAAAGTCTTTTATAATCATAGCTTGGTAAAGGAAATACAAATTCAAAGCATTTTCTACTGTGTTTCTTTGCTCCAAGCTCCCTTTTAAACTCAGGTTAACAGGCCATTGAACCAGAGGTTGTAATATGGGTAGCCTGTCCTGGAGCTGAATTTGGAGACTTAGAGCAGGAGTTGAGCCTAGAGTTGAAGTTCGCGCAGGAGCTAGTCTTGTATCTAGATAGCTTGCTATCTGGCATTGCTTACGCTTGGCAACGCTTCACGAATTTTGTGTGTCATCTTTGCATTCGCTTCGCTATGGCCAGCCTGCTATTGTGAGTATCTGCAATTTGATTTGTTATTGCGTGTCAACCTTGCTATTGTGTGTGTGCATATTGGCTTTGCTATTGCATGTCAGCTCTGCTATCATATGAGTATACTGCAAGTCGTACCGTACATAGCACTACAGCGTGTTATGTTGGGGGTTAATGCCACCTATTCGAGTCAGACGATTAGTGTCTGAGTTCACTCTTCTAAAATTACCCAAACTCTCTCTACAGCATTGTTGGCGTATCGCTCGTTCTATTGGTGTTGCATACCAGCGTACCCTTACTGCTGCTCAGCTGCGTGATATTATAAGGAGTAAACTACAAACTGAAACTATGGCAGATCAGTCTCATGTTTCTCCCTCTACAGGAGCTGTTAGCTGTAGGTCACCATTAAGGTTTCTACAAAATGGGAGAGACAAAACTCCTGAGCAAAACCAGCAAGTCACAGGTGTGGGGTTATCGGCAGGTGAGTCTGGTTCATTGGTGCTTGAACTAGCCAGACTCACTCTTGAACAAACTAGAAAACAGCGTGCATTTGCTAAGGAGGAGTTTGAGAGAGAGAAGGAGAGGAGGCAATTCCATCAGATTGTAGATGACTTCAATTTGCAAAGGGCAGTACAGTTTGTTCCTCGTTTTGTTGAAGCAGAGCCTGAACAGTTTTTCAAAGCATTTGAAAACCAGGCTCGAGCTTTAGGGTGGCCTGAGGTTCATTGGGCGTCACTGGTGCATACTGCGTTGTTTGGTAAGGCACAAGAATTTACTTCCATCTTGGGAAATGATGATTTTGGTAACTATCGCATTGTAAAAACCACTGTTCTTGGGGCTTATCAATGTATTCCTGCCAAGTATAGGAAAGAATTCAAACTCGGCAGATGGCAGTTGGGTCAGTCTTACGTTGACTTTGTCAGACAGCAGACCAGGGCTTTTACAAAGTGGTACAAGGCAAGTGGTGTCGTTGATTTTGAACATTTGAAGCAGCTCATCTTGGTGGACAACCTGCTGGAGTCTGTTAGTCCAGAGGTTCAAGTCTTTCTGCAAGATCATTCCTTGCCTACGGCATTGGAAGCAGCCAGGTTGGCTGATACTTTTGAAACTAACTGCTCCTTGTCCGAGCGGTCTTATCTCTTTCCTCAACAGCCAGGTATGAGCAGAGATCGTCAAAGAAAAGTTCCTGAGTGGAGAACTAAAGGTCAAGATGAAGGTGAATCTCGTCAGCAGTCAACTAAATCACCTGGTGAGCAGTGTTACTTCACTCATGGTCAACCTGGTGAGAGACCTCAAACTACTCAACATGGTGATTCGAAGCTGCAGTATCCAGAGTGGCGTAAGCCACAAAATCAACGAGGTGCCAAAGTTAAAGCTGAGATGGTATGTTACAACTGTGGCAAGCCTGGCCACATCAGGCTAAATTGTCCAAGTAAACCCCAACCATTTGGGAAAATTTCTAATATCCCTAATAATATGTCCCAGGAAGAAGTAGAGAAGGGGATGGCCCCCTATTATAGCACTTGTCATATATCCCTTCAGGAACATTTAGAGATAAAGGAAGTTAGAACCTTTAGGGATACTGGAGCATATAGCTCACTTATAAGAGAGAGAGTACTTCCCCTTTCTGAACAAACCTCTTTGCAGTCCTCAGTTCTGTTAGAAGCTTTTGGAGGAGCAGTATTTTCTGTCCCTTTACATCAAATCTATGTGCAGAGTAAATACTACACTGGGTATTTGACTGTTGGTGTCTCAGAGGGATTTCCTATGAAGGATGCAATGCTATTACTGGGTAATAACATTGAGTCTACTAAATGTATAGAACCCATAATGATTAATTCTTCCTCGATGTTGGCCATAACTCGGGCACAATCCAAAGTGATGTCTGATGAGAATGTTAACTCGTCCTTGGACGACTCTAATCTCGGACTGACCAATTTGTTTTGCGAGGAAAACTGGCCAGAGCCTCGTAAATTTAGTGAACAGCCCCAGATCAAGCCTTCCTATTCCAGGGTTGCAGGATTGCCAGATGTCTTTGTTTCCATGCCTGAGGGACTGTCTTTTCGGGAGGAACAACGGAAAGACTCCTCACTAAACTCCGCTTTTGAGGCAGCTATGGGTAAATCCACTTCGGGTCACCCGGTCAAATATCTCTTAAAAAATAATTACTTAGTCTGCACTGAAACTGGTAAGGAGGTGGAGGGAAAACAGCAAACAGATAAATTAGTGGTTCCCAGAAAGTTTAGGTCTCAGATACTAAAAATAGCCCATAACTCTTCTTTAGGAGGCCATTTGGGAATTACCAAAACTCAATACCGAATAACAAAAGAATTCTTTTGGCCAAAGTTAAGGCAAGATGTAAAGAATCATATTCGCTGTTGTAAAGAATGTCAGCAGGTAGGGAAACCTGGACACCCCATTAAACCTGCACCTCTCCATCCCATTCCTGTTAATGGAGACCCTTTTTCAGAATTAATAATAGATTGTGTAGGTCCACTACCTAAAGCTAAGTCTGGAAATCAATACTTATTCACAATCATGGATAGAGTAACTAGATATCCAGAGGCAGTTCCTATGCGCAGTATTAACACTAAAGCAATCATAAAAGCTTCAACTAAGTTTATCTCTTGCTTTGGAATTCCTAAATCTATTCAAAGTGATCAAGGTACTAACTTCACTGCCAAAGCAATTAGGGAAGCATTAACTAGGCTAGGAATAGTTCATAACCTATCCACTGCCTATCATCCTCAGTCCCAAGGCGCCTTGGAAAGATTCCATCAGACGTTAAAAACAATGATGAGAACATTCTGCATGCATTTTCCTACAGACTGGGATGAATCACTTCCTCTGTTGCTATTCGCAATGAGAGAAACAGTGCAAGAGTCTACAGGGTACAGTCCTTTTGAGCTGATATTTGGGCACAATGTACGAGGTCCTCTACGTGTGCTCAAAGAAGGATGGATGGGAGAAGACGCCTCCACAACCCTCTACAACCCTTCTTCAAGGTTGCAGGTGGCACGTCAGTTGGCTAAGGCTAACTTGAAGGCAGCTCAGAATACGATGAAACAGAGGTATGATAGAAACTCAAAATTTCGCTCCTTCCATCCAGGAGATAAGGTGTTGGTACAGGAGCCTATACCTGGCCACACCTTGAAAGCTAGATTTACGGGACCAATGCAAATCGTAAGTAAATTATCTGATGTAAATTATGTGGTATCTCTCCTTGACAAGACCTCAAAAAGCAAAACTTACCACATTAATCAAATTAAAGCCTTTAATACACCAGATAAAGTCCCAGTAATGACTCTGTCCTCTGCCTCTGATGACCCTGACTCTTTGCACTCTGAGATTAATGTAAAGCTTCCAAATTCGGTCCTCCTTAAGAACCTAACCCGTTAATGTTGGGTTTGACCAAGTCTCAAGTAACTAGTTTAACTGTGCTCCTACAGTCTTATCCTGATATTTTTCGGATGTGCCGAAAAAATGTACATAGGATATCATGATGTAGATGTTGGAAACTCTAAACCTATTAAACTCTCCCCTACAGAGCTAATCCTGAAAAAAGGCTACTTCAACAGGAGGTAGAATTTCTGTTAGAGCATGGGTTAGTGGAGGAGTCATCTAGTCCGTGGGCTTCACCTTGCATCCTTGTTAACAAAGCTGATGGAGGGTTCGAATGTGCACAGATTACCGTAAGGTGAATGAGGTCACAGTTACAGATGCTATCCTCTGCCACGTCTGGATGATGTAATCGACTTTGTGGGTAAGGCTACTTTTGTATCCAAATTGGACCTCCTTAAAGGTTACTATCAAGTACCTTTAACAGATAAGGCGAAGGAAATCTCTGCCTTTGTAATTCCAGGAGGTCATTATCAGTATACAGTGACCCCCTTCGGAATGAAAAACTCTCCTGCATCATTCCAGAGACTTATCCATCAGGCTATTAAAGGACTTGAAGGCACGACCGCTTACCTAGATGATATAGTTGTTGTGTCGGACACTTCGGACTGTTCAAAATGACACAATATCTATTAGTAATAGACATCTCCAGTGAACACTAGAAAGGATAGCCCTTCTAGCATCCAGCCTGTTACTGGGCTTTTGCAACAAAGTCAGTATCCTGGTCCAGTTATCCAACATTTTCAATAGTCCTCATGAGGATTACTACTGATAGGGTACTAACCAAAGCATAAAATTTAATATGTTTATTAACAAAGTTAGTTTATAGGGTTTCAAAGTAAATAAATGTACATATGATCAGGATGTTCATTAAGTAATGCATTAGGAGGTTAATTAGGAGGTTAGCTCCTACACTGCTCTCATATACCATAAGGCTGTGCTGAGGGCACATATATCCAAATGACTCTGAAGTACCATCAGGTATAATGTCAGTAAGTACAATAATATAGATATATGCAAATAAGAATATATGTGTGTAGAGAGAGCTCCAGGTAACTCTAAGACTCGACTCAACCAGTGTCCGACTGAACTTCTCATAAGCTAGCTTCTCTAACAAACTGACAATCAGAACAGCTTGATTGTCTAGTAAAATGACCAATTCACAGAACAGCAACAGCAACACAGCGTCAGGAACCAGGAGGTGAAAATCGACCCTAACTGGGGACCATCAATAGATCCTCCAAAATAGTCACAAAACTCCCTTTCTACTGAAGTTAGGTTCAGCATAAACAATCCCAAGCTCTGACGGTGCACAGATGCCTTATCGAGATTAGGCCCGGAGCTGTAGCTAGAGACCTGAGTTATCTCAGAGTGTCATTGTGACACACAACCCAGATAAACGTCGAAAAACACTGTCTAGTCTACCCTCTGTGAACAGAGTTACACAGAGTCCTGAGAAGTATGTTTCGTCTCACCACCGAATACATACTCTACCCAAACAGAGTCTAAATGGCGAGAAAACAAGCAGAGACTGGAGAGGTGTTGTCTCAATGATGTCCAGCTGCGTAGTGCTCTCGAAAGGGAAGGGGCAGCAGCCACCCACCTCAGGTGGAATCACGTGACTCCCTCCCAGCAACTAGGCGGCGGCAGTACCAACTCCAAGGCAGCTACTACAAACATGAGTACAATATATAATGTTACATCCTACCTATTACAAAAGCTAAGTCAAATAATGTCAAATATAAGTCAAATAGGTCAAATAATAATATAAAGCAAGATATTAACGATTTAGCTATTATCGAGAATATCAGCAATATAAAATTATAGAAAATGGAAATATACATCATTCACATATAAATAGATATATACATTGGGGCCAAATTCTGGGTCGCAATATCATACGATACAGAGCTGACACTGAATAGCAAAGCCAATATGCACACACACACAATAGCAAGGCTGACACGCAATAACAAATCAAACTGCAGATACTCACAATAGCAGGCTGGCCATAGCGAAGCGAATGCAAAGATAACACACAAAATCCGTGAAGCGTTGCAAAGCGTAAGCAATGCCATATAGCAAGCTATCTAGATACAAGACTAGCTCCTGCTCGAACTCAACTCTCGGTTCAACTCCTGCTCTAAGTCTCCAAATTCAGCTCCGGGACAGGCTACCCATATTACAACTCAGGTTCAATGGCCTTTAACCTGAGTGTAAAAGGGAGCTTGGAGCAAAGAAACACATAGAAAATGCTTTGAATTTGTATTTCCTTTACCAAGCTATGATTATATAAGACTTTTGTCTTTTCCTTCACCAAGTAAATACAAAAGGGCTTTACACATATGTACCTATATACAGAAAGAGTAGTATTTAGTGCACGCCACAGTTGTTGTATTACCCATATTTGCGAGAGATCCCGGGTTCAGCTCCCGGACAGGCCCCATATTACAACCTCAGGTTCAATGGCCTGTTAACCTGAGTGTAAAGGGAGCTTGGAGACAAAAACACAGTAGAAAATGCTTTGAATTTGTATTTCCTTTACAAGCTATGATTATATAAGACTTTTGTCTTTTCCTTCAAATGAAAAGGGGCTTTAAAATATGTACTTTATACAGAAAAGTATATTTGGCCCCACAGTTGTCAAGGCAAAACGCCAAAAAACAAACAACCTTCCCAACCAGCTCAATGCAGGAATTCCAATGACAGACTATGAGTGGTATCCACGTCACCTTTGTCATTGTCAAACTCCATTATAATTGGCTGAACTGGTCATTGATTTGATGATGGGGCCCCATCACGACGTTTGCTGGTTGGAGGAGCCTATGTGGGTGTGTTTAACATGCTCTGAAATAAAGGTTATGCTCTTTGCATTCATCACCACCACTGTCAACACCACTCCACCACCACTGTCACTATGTGTCACCACCATTGTCAACACCACTGTCACCAACCTGTCTCTTCTACTGTCAATACCACTATCACCACCCTGTCACTCCCGGTCACTCCCTGTCACCACCACTGTCACCACCACTGTCCCACCACTGTCAAACACTGTTTTTTCTACTGTCAATCCATATCACCACCACTGTCCCCAACCCCGGGCCCTCCACTGTCACCACCACTGTCACCACCACTGTCCTCCACTGTCCTACCTCACCACCACATT
>WNWK01005959.1:0-112509 GCA_009830355.1 Cherax destructor
CACTTGGTTTTGGCTTCCTGCACCTTTGGGTGAACCATGGGCTCATCCTGTCTTTTTCGCTTCTCCTGTTACCCTTGGGTATAAACCTCTCCTCAGCTTCCTTGCAAATTGTTGTCATATATTCCATCATCTCGTCTACTGACTTCCCTGCCATCTCTCTGTCCCACTGAACTCTGTGCAGGAAGTTCCTCATGCCCACATAGTCACCTTTCTTGTAGTTTGGCTTCATTTGTGCAGCCCTTCCTGCTTCCCCCTCCACTTGTAACTCTACTATGTATTCGAAACTTAGAACCATATGATCACTGGCCCCAAGGGGGCTTTCATGTGTGATGTCCTCAATATCTGCACTACTCAGGGTGAATACTAGGTCCAGTCTCGCTGGTTCGTCATTTCCTCTCTCTCTGGTAGTGTCCCTTACGTGTTGGTACATGAGATTTTCCAGTACCACCTCCAGCATCTTAGCCCTCCACGTTTCTTGGCCCCCATGTGGCTCCAAGTTCTCCCAATCAATTTCCTTATGGTTGAAGTCACCCATGATCAGTAGCTTCGCCCTGTGTGTGTGTGTGTGTGTGTGTGTGTGTGTGTGTGTGTGTGTGTGTGTATGTGTGTGTGTGTGTGTGTGTGTGTGTGTGTACAGTACAAAATGTAATGAGGAGTGTAATCTGCTGTAGTAGGAACGAGGGAGAAACAATCTCGGAGGATAAGACAGTGATTTCCTCTTGATTGTATTGACTCACGATGGAAGTGCCTAAGGTTAATTAACATTACTATACAGTTTGTGGTGTTGGCACTGGCTCGTCCGCCACTCAGGATACACCGATCTAAAGCACTTCATAATGCTGACACCATTAGTTGAACAGATGGTGTCAGTGCCACTGAGACAACATCAGTGGGACATAAAACCCACTCAAAACATTCGTCATTGTATAAACAAATTACAGATAAGAATGTGCAGTTACTAAATAGTTTCAGCAAATGCTATACGTGAACGTCAGTGTATGAAAGGTTATCAATAAACATAAAAAAATGGAAAAACACACGTGTTTTAAATATTTATCAACTTATTTTATACCCGCTATCAGCCCGTGCTAGAAATTAAACAGCAAGCGTGGGATTTCCAACGCTCTAAGGAAAGTGTGGTACGTCCCTACGTGGCTAGACGTAAGCTGCTGTATAACCCCTGTGGTTTAGCGCTTCTATTTGATTATAATAATAATAATAGAAGTAAGCTGCATGTTCATAAATATCGGTTAACTACGTAAATATCTGTCACTTTGCTTTAACCCAATTTAGGATAACAAGTATTTGATTTTTTGCAGATATTTTAATACCGCAAAAATCATGAAATTATAACCCCTCAAGGAGAGTTCCTTCATGCTGGTGAGGGGCTCTTGATCTAGGGAATTGGATCTGTGCTCTAGTTCCCTGAATTAAGAGTGAACGCCTTCCATCCCCCACAGCCGATGTATAAGCCCTACGGGTTTAGAGCTCCCCATGATAATAATAATAATAATAATAATAATAATAATAATGAAATTATAAATGCGTGCGAAAACGAACGTGGAGTTTAAGGTTGCTTATATGCCACATAATCTTGTGTTAGAGGAGGGAATGCCTCACATATGCCCCCTGGGTAAAGTACCAAACACGTTCGTAAACTTTAGCAGAGTTATGCCTGCAATCTTCAAGGATTTTTTCTGGCCTAACTTAACTTTACGAGACCAACGAGACCCTGATGCCGTCTAAGCCAAGATGCTGTGACACTGATGCTGTCCTATGCTGTTCCAGTCTCTGTGATGCTGTCGTATGCTGTTCCAGTCTCTGTGAAGCTGTCCTATGCTGTTCCAGTCTCTGTGATGCAGCCATATGCTGTTCCAGTCTCTGTGATGCTGTCGTATGCTGTTCCAGTCTCTGTGATGCTGTCGTATGCTGTTCCAGTCTCTGTGATGCTGTCGTATGCTGTTCCAGTCTCTGTGATGCTGTCGTATGCTGTTCCAGTCTCTGTGATGCTGTCGTATGCTGTTCCAGTCTCTGTGATGCTGTCGTATGCTGTTCCAGTCTCTGTGATGCTGTCATATGCTGTTCCAGTCTCTGTGATGCTGTCGTATGCTGTTCCAGTCTCTGTGATGCTGTCATATGCTGTTCCAGTCTCTGTGATGCTGTCGTATGCTGTTCCAGTCTCTGTGATGCTGTCGTATGCTGTTACAATCTTAGTAATGCTGTCGTATGCTGTTCCAGTCTTTGTAATGCTACAGTATACTGTTCCAGTCTTTGTAATGCTACAGTATGCTGTTCCAGTCTTTGTAATGCTGTCGTATGCTGTTCCAGTCTTTGTAATGCTGTCGTATGCTGTTCCAGTCTTTGTAATGCTACAGTATGCTGTTCCAGTCTTTGTAATGCTACAGTATGCTGTTCCAGTCTTTGTAATGCTACAGTATGCTGTTCCAGTCTTTGTAATGCTACAGTATGCTGTTCCAGTCTTTGTAATGCTACAGTATGCTGTTCCAGTCTTTGTAATGCTACAGTATGTTGTTCCAGTCTTTGTAATGCTGCAGTGTGCTGTTCCAGTATCTGATGCTGCAGTGTGCTGTTTCAGTCTCTGTGGTGCTGCAGTATGCTATTCCAGGTTCTGTGATGTTACAGTATGCTGTTCCAGGTTCTGTGAAGTTACAGTATGCAGTTCCAGGTTCTGTGATGTTACAGTAAGCTGCTCCAGGTTCTGTGATGCTGAAGTATGCTGTTCTGGGTTCCGTGATGTTGCAGTATGCTGTTCTGGGTTCTGTGATGCTGCAGTATGCTGTTCTTGGTTCTGTGATGCTGCAGTATGCTGTTTTGGGTTCTGTGATGCTGCAGTATGTTGTTCCAGGTTACGTGATGCTGCAGTATGCTATTCCAGGTTCTGTGATGTTACAGTAAGCTGCTCCAGGTTCTGTGATGCTTAAGTATGCTGTTCTGGGTTCTGTGATGCTGCAGTATGCTGTTCTGGGTTCTGTGATGCTGCAGTATGTTGTTCCAGGTTCCGTGATGCTGCAGTATGCTGTTCCGTGTTCCGTGATGCTGAAGTATGTTGTTCCAGGTTCCATGATGCTGCAGTATGCTGTTCTGGGTTCTGTGATGCTGCAGTATGCTGTTCCAGGTTCCGTGATGCTGCAGTAAGCTGTTCCAGGTTCCGTGATGCTGTAGTATGTTGTTTCAGGTTCCGTGATGCTGCAGTAAGCTGTTCCAGGTTCCGTGATGCTGCAGTATGTTGTTCCAGGTTCCGTGATGCTGCAGTATGTTGTTCCAGGTTCCGTGATGCTGCAGTAAGCTGTTCCAGGTTCCGTGATGCTGCAGTATGCTGTTCCAGGTTCCGTGATGCTGCAGTAAGCTGTTCCAGGTTCCGTGATGCTGCAGTATGGTGTTCCAGGTTCCGTGATGCTGCAGTATGGTGTTCCAGGTTCCGTGATGCTGCAGTATGGTGTTCCAGGTTCCGTGATGCTGCAGTATGGTGTTCTGGGTTCTGTCAGGGTTGAATATGTGGGCATTTGTATGGGGGTAGAGGACCAACATCTTTGTGTAATAACCTACCTGAGTTTATTGGTAGCGAAGGAGGTTTATGGGGAGGTGTGGGAGGGGGGAAAGGTTTAGAGGAGGGGTATTGGAGGGAGGGAGAGAGAGGGAGAGGGAGAAACCTAACCTTGTCAAACCGAGTGTATAAAAAAAAAAAAAAAATGGAGGGAAGGGGATGCTCTCTCATTCCCTCGTCATTTACGCTCGACAGACTGGCAAAAATGAACTACATTCTACTAATTCAGTCCCATTAGGAGGGGGAGGGTGTGGATGTCGCTGAAGGGCTCTTGACTCGAGGAGCTGGAGCTACCCCTCCCTTTCCTTGAACCAAACCTGATTGCCTCCCATTCCCCAAGCGCTGTATGGGACCCTACGGGTTTAGAGCCTCGTGAAAATTATAATAAAAATTCAAGTAATAATTATGACAATACTGGATGTACTGGCGCTAATACCGCCAGGTATATATAGATAATAATAATAATAATAATGCAATAATTATAATGTAATAATAAATTTAATCTACTGTGTCATTATGAATCTGGTTTACTGATCTTGCGAAATATCTGTTGATGTCTAAGTTAAGCAAACAGTTACCATTAGTGTTCCATTGTTGCAGAGCCTCACCACCTGCCTATGATCCTGTTTTTGTCTATCTTATATCTGCCTGCCATTACTTACGTCCAGATCCTATCACCCCTTGTTGCGCCTGTCTCTAGGGACAAGAGATACAGCTTGTGAAGAGATGCAGCTTGTGCAACAGGTTGCCTCGTAGCATCAAACCTTGCACCTATTGCACCTGTCTTAAGATTGGTCTTTAAGGCTGAGGGACTGATCTCCTCAGCTTTGCCTCTCCTCTGATGCTTTCTCAAATACTTAACTCACCTCTGCATTTGACCGAAGAAGCCTGTTGAGCAGACGAAACGTTTCGACAATAAAGATACTCAATTGTTGATCGTGTGCTGTGTAGCTTCATATGAAAATGTTACAGCTAAAAATAAATTCTCCAAATTTATAAAAAAAAAAAAATCCACTACGTTTTGGTAACGATTTCAGATACTCGACAATCAACAGGTTGTACTGCCACAGCCCGTTATTTCTATAAATATAATATTTGCACACCAACTAGTAGAGTTAATCAATGGCTCAATTTTACACAGCACTACCCTGACTGATCTTCAGCAACACGCAAAGCTTGCTGCCTATCTGGCGTCACACACATTAGATCCTGTTCACTGATAACGACGTAACATATCTGAGGCTACTAGACAGAAACTTACAATGTGAGGCTACACGACAAACTGCAGAAAAGTGCATATGTTATTCCTGCAAATTTGTCAGTCCATTATTATATTCATGGGGAAATGCTAAGCCCGTAGGTATCTTACAGCCCCTGGGAAACTGGAGGCAATTATGTGTGTGTGTGTGAATAAGCTAATGGTGGACGGATATATATATATATATATATATATATATATATATATATATATATATATATATATATATATATATATATATATATATTACAACATTACACAGCCCCTTCCACTCATATATTTGTCCAATCTCTTTTTGAAGCAACCCAAGGTCCCAGCCTCTATCACCCTACTGGGAAGATTGTTGCACTCATGCACAACTCTGTTCGAAAACCAGTACTTACCTATGTCCCTTATAAATCTAAATTTATCCAACTTAAATCCATTATTTCTGGTTCTTACCTGGTTCGACACCCTCAGTACTTTATTAATATCACCTTTGTTTATGCCCATCATCCACTTAGATATCTCCCCTCATTTTACGTCTCTGCAGAGTGAAGATTCGTCAGCGCTAAAACCAGCACTGATAACTGAGACACATTGACTGGTTGGTTAATGGCATTTAAAGCCCATCGACTACACTACTGTCATTAAGGCTGCATGATAATCTTTTCACCAACAGACAAGAATACTTTAATTACTAAAATAGTAATTCAAGTAAACTCAGCACATATGCTGTGAGAAATAAACCCCTCAGAGTATACGGGTATATGCTGTTTTGTGATCCATTATTTTGAGAAGCATTACTTCAAGTTTATAACATAACTATACTATCCAAAATGTTGGGAGAAACTAGTAACTGACATTTAATAATGCACTGCAGCGCTTATTAGCAAACTTTTATTGAGGTGTAAGTCATTCAGCGTAGTTATATCCCCAAATACTGACTCATTACTAAAACCACAATTTCCAAATCCTCCATTTTTGCGAGTCAGTAATGTACCATACAAGACTCTTAATTTGGTGGCTTGAAGGGTGTGGATTATGACATCATCTGATAGTGACAGGGTGAGACTAGCTAGTGTCACACAGCACACACAACAGTACTGATACACCAGGAAGCAGATGCACCAGCCCATACTGAAAACCCGTGACAATATTAGCACGAGAGGATATGAGCACCTGGCGGCAGCAATATTCAATAATACTGACTCGAGCTCATCACCAGCCTGTATGACGTCCAACACCTGACAACAATAACACTCGATAACGCCAATACCAGACAATACCTAATAACACCCAACAACAATAGACAACACCCAAAATCGCGTATCACTTGACATCTGATAACATTGACAACATCAGGCAACACTTGACAATGCCAACACCAAAACATGACAACACCAACACCAGAACATGATAACATCAACACTAACAAAATTCTTCCAGCACTAACACCTGATAAAACCCACAACTGACAACATTAGAACACATATTTACCAACAATTTACAAAGGTAACACACACACATACACACATTGGCCAGGAGCAGGGGGCGGAAGCCAGGAGAAAGGAGCTGTGATTCGACCCCCTGCAATCACAAATAGGTGATGACACACACACCCCCTCTGCATATATACCCTGAAGCCGTGTGAGTACAGTAGTATGAAAGAATATAAAGCGGAGATCAAATATAAGAGTATAACAATCAACAAATGATTTAAATTTTTAAAGGGTGGACCGGTAAGCCAACGGAAGACCTCTGTCAGATGATCAAACGCTCAAGTGGTGAGTCATCATATGACCAAGAACAGCGTCAGGAAGCTCTTGTCCTGTTTACTGACGAATTTTGCCACACTAAACCATAAGTGCATAAATATCATCCCTTCACAAACCAGATGTGGACAAAATCCTCAGGGGCAGATATATCCTGCTGTAGTCAATACGACGTCTCCGTGGAACGTGCAGTTCATGTTACAATTTTTTTTTATATGAAATCGAAGTACGACATTTATTATGCAGGTGTTCTGGCGAGGATTCAAACCCTCGTGACCAAACCCTCGGATGTTTCTTGCAATATAGCGATGCACTCCTTCTAAAAGGTGAGTGTGAGAAGTGGGGAGAAACAAATTTGGTTGGAAAACATAAAAGCCGAACGGCGAGAGAAAATTATGTAGTGCAAAATAACAAATATGGAATAACCTCAAGGAAGATAAAAATGCTATGATTATTATTTGAAATTTCTACGAAATCAAGAGGGTGGCTGCAAAGGCACAAGCACGCACATAGGCACAGCAACACGAACACTAGTACACAAACACTCACCTAAATACACACACACCTAATGTACTGAAACGACCTACCAGAAGGGAGTGAGTCTTCATCTACTAATGATATAAAGCTAATAATGAAAATGGTATGGATGCATTTCGGTGACTGCAAGATCCAAGAAAGGCAGCTCCGTACTGCATAAAGCCTGTCCCTGTACTTCAATGCAATCGACTGTAACAGCGCAGAGTGCGGCATGACTCTGTAGTACAAATGAATATTAGTATTGAAGATTTGAAGCTGATCAGATGAGGCATTCACGAGTCATCATCTGGAAATTAATATCACAATTCCTTCAATAAAAATAGCAAATCAGGATATATACAGCCCAAATCTAATTCAAACTTTCTATTAAGAACCATCAGCCTCTAAGATAAACTGAACAGGTATTCTCTAGTTATCTCGGAGTGATCAATATCCAGAAAATAAGAAAGTCTATAGTTATTAAACTTAAAAAGAACTAAAAAGACGATTTTCTCAGCTTTCCTTTCTCATTTATATTATATTTTAAATTCTCCAATATCCTATAAGAAAAATAATTTACACTTATTTTTAATAAAATCCAGTGATAATTTTTTTTTAAAAAGTGGCAAATTACAACTCACATAACCCAAAACCAATACTAAAATATTTCTAATTACTACATAACAATGCTTTTGGTTTGAAGCCAATCAGCAGAGGCATTTTCTGGTTATTACATGAGAAACAGTTTAATAAAATTGGCAACTGAAATTTACACAGGTCAAAACGAGCGTCAAACTCTTTTTAATAAAGTTTGAAGACGATCAGAAAAGGCGTTTTCCAGCAATTGATCTAAATCCAACGATTTCAAGTTTTTTAAAAATTTCAGTAAAAATTTTCCAATTTTTTATTTGTTACAGAATTCATCATTAATAATACATAACTTTCCTAGCATGAATCTTTATCCTAGCTTTGTCGCTGTAGATGCTTTCCTTTCTCATTACATTGACAAATGCTCCAAACTTCAGAACTCGTTGTAGTGGTAGGGTAATGATGGCAGAAGAGGTAGTCGTAGGGTAATGATGGCAGAAGAGGTAGTCGTAGGGTAATGGTGGCAGAAGTGGTAGTCGTAGGGTAATGGTGGCAGAAGAGGTAGTCGTAGGGTAATGATGGCAGAAGAGGTAGTCGTAGGGTAATGATGGCAGAAGAGGTAGTTGTAGGGTAATGATAGCAGAAGAGGTAGTCGTAGGGTAATGGTGGCAGAAGCGGTAGTCGTAGGGTAATGGTTGCAGAAGAAGTAGTCGTAGGGTAATGGTGGCAGAAGAGGTAGTGGTAAGGTAATGGTGACAGAGGTATTAGTTATAGGGTAATGGTGGCAGGGGTAAGAGTGTAAGGGATTATGGGTGGCAGAGGTGGTGGTTGAAGAGGTAGTGGCGGCAGGTTATCATGCGCTTACATCATGACACGTGTCAGGTCAGTACTGACGGGCAAGTATTGCTTCCACAGTCTTTGTTGCTGGCACAATGGTGGAGCTGCGGCAGTGTTCACCACCTGTTCTCCTCCTCCATCACCTACATCCCCTCAACTTCACCTCCTGCCCACCACCCTCACCTCCCCCCATCCTCACACCTTCAATATAGTTCTCCACCCTATTGTTTTCTTAGGCAGAGTAGCCAGAGCCACGAGCCAACACCAACTTGGACTCCCAAAACTATGTCCAATACAATCACCTATGCTGCATTAATAGTTCATCTCAGAAATGCGGAGAACTGAGATAAAAAAAAAATATTTTGCAAGGAGAACCTCTATTCACTGGAAGAAGTTTCGCTTGTGTTCCTTTGTGTCTACCATTTGTGGGCAGTTTTGGCGGCCAGTGGACCCCGTGTGCACCTTGGTAAGTACTGATGTTTGTACAAGTGTTGCAAGCACAAAAGTTTTAGTAAACAAAGTTCTTTCGTTGAGGGTTTTTTTCCGTGGAAGACCCAGGCCGGAGCCTGGCAAGGTTGCCAACCCCTCAACACTGGCAGTGTTACCATCTCGAAACTCTGGTAGTGCTACCAACCCCTCGTCACTGTGGTAGTATTACCAACCCCTCATCACTGTGGCAGTGCTACAACCCCTCGTCACTGTGGCAGTGCTACCAACTCCCTCCTACTAGCTTGTTTGATTTCCAATAGGCTTTATTCTATTCATCTACGTGTCATCAGTGAATGGAAATAAAGGCACAGGGAAAAAATCACAGGAAAAAATAGTTAGGTCTGGTTAGGCTAGATTAGGTCTAGCTACAAGTAAATGTTACTTTTTTTTATCTGGATTCATATCATCTTTACTGCCTCTTCCTCCTCATTCTTGCTTACATGTCATTTAATGTCTCTTCTTTACTCCTACTAACATATCCTCTTTATTGCATCTTCATTTCTGCCTACGTGTCCTCTTTATTGCTTCTTTACTCCTACCAACGTATCTTTTTAAAGAGGACACGTTGGTAGGAAGAAACTCCTACCAACGTGTCCTCTTTACTGTCTCTTCCTCTTCATTCCTGCCTAAGTGTAATCTTTATTATCTTTTCCTCTTTACTCCTACCAATATGTTCTCTTATTCCATCTTCCTCTTCATTACAGCCTCCATGTCTTCTTTATTGCCTTTTCCTCTTCATTCCTGGCCGGCTACGAGCAAATGGTGGAAATGTTAAAAAGCCTTCACGTTCATCAGGTAATATATCATTGTGGAAGTCACCTGCCTAAAATGAATTTAGGGAAGGCCTCGAGGAAAATATTGTTAAGTTGGACAATTATGATGAAGGAGGCTCCAGGCTTCCCCTCGCCTGCTGTGGGTCGTCGCTGGCAGCTCAGACTCGCTTTACAACGTTCGTTTTCTTACGCAACTCAAAGCGCCAATTTCTGAACATTCCTTGCATACAATATTTTATTTTTAATTTGGTTAGCTTATGGTAGTTAACATAGACATAAAAAAATAATATTTAGTGAAAGTCGATAAATAGCGTGACACATCTGGCAGTGAATCTTAACAATTCCGGGTAAGGATAAAAATCACGGATATTAATTACGCTGGGAGTGAGAATGTAACCTATCTTCATTTTTACATAGTTCGTTTCTTACGTGATTCCCAGTATCAATTTCTGAACGTTCTTTGTAATTATGAAGAAAATTCCACAAGGCAAACAGAGGACGGAAGCCGTGGTGACCAAGCAACTGCGTGGCAGCCATGTTCTCAAATTTTAATTTCACTAAAAAAATATATTTTTCTTTCTTCTAGGTTAGGTTACACAGATCTACAAAAACGTTTATTTAAATTATCAAAATAAAAAAAAACCCACCCTCGACACGTCTGGCAGCACCTTGTATGGGCAAGTTCAAGAACGTGTGGCACTCATGTTGACTCTGACGCTGCAGTGTTCAACGTGCACCTCCACTGTACGACACACTCACCTTTCTCTCACATTTGCAAAACTTGTATCATAACACTTCTCGCAAAATACATAACAATTAATCTCGAAGGTATATCTGTTTTATGATACTTCCACATATATGAAGTTATGAAGTACAATTCTTCCTACTGGCCCAGGAGAGTGGTCACATACTCAACCATTCCTACTGGCCCAGGAGAGTGGTCACATACTCAACCATTCCTACTGGCCCAGGAGAGTGGTCACATACTCAACCATTCCTACTGGCCCAGGAGAGTGGTCACATACTCAACCATTCCTACTGGCCCAGGAGAGTGGTCACATACTCAACCATTCCTACTGGCCCAGGAGAGTGGTCACATACTCAACCATTCCTACTGGCCCAGGAGAGTGGTCACATACTCAACCATTCCTCCTAGCCCAGGAGAGTGGTCACATACTCAACCATTCCTACTGGCCCAGGAGAGTGGTCACATACTCAACCATTCCTACTGGCCCAGGAGAGTGGTCACATACTCAACCATTCCTACTGGCCCAGGAGAGTGGTCACATACTCAACCATTCCTACTGGCCCAGGAGAGTGGTCACATACTCAACCATTCCTACTGGCCCAGGAGAGTGGTCACATACTCAACCATTCCTACTGGCCCAGGAGAGTGGTCACATACTCAACCATTCCTCCTAGCCCAGGAGAGTGGTCACATACTCAACCATTCCTACTGGCCCAGGAGAGTGGTCACATACTCAACCATTCCTACTGGCCCAGGAGAGTGGTCACATACTCAACCATTCCTACTGGCCCAGGAGAGTGGTCACATACTCAACCATTCCTACTGGCCCAGGAGAGTGGTCACATACTCAACCATTCCTACTGGCCCAGGAGAGTGGTCACATACTCAACCATTCCTACTGGCCCAGGAGAGTGGTCACATACTCAACCATTCCTACTGGCCCAGGAGAGTGGTCACATACTCAACCATTCCTACTGGCCCAGGAGAGTGGTCACATACTCAACCATTCCTCCTAGCCCAGGAGAGTGGTCACATACTCAACCATTCCTCCTAGCCCAGGAGAGTGGTCACATACTCAACCATTCCTACTAGCCCAGGAGAGTGGTCACATACTCAACCATTCCTCCTAGCCCAGGAGAGTGGTCACATACTCAACCATTCCTACTAGCCCAGGAGAGTGGTCACATACTCAACCATTCCTACTAGCCCAGGAGAGTGGTCACATACTCAACCATTCCTCCTAGCCCAGGAGAGTGGTCACATACTCAACCATTCCTCCTAGCCCAGGAGAGTGGTCACATACTCAACCATTCCTCCTAGCCCAGGAGAGTGGTCACATACTCAACCATTCCTCCTAGCCCAGGAGAGTGGTCACATACTCAACCATTCCTACTAGCCCAGGAGAGTGGTCACATACTCAACCATTCCTCCTAGCCCAGGAGAGTGGTCACATACTCAACCATTCCTACTGGCCCAGGAGAGTGGTCACATACTCAACCATTCCTACTAGCCCAGGAGAGTGGTCACATACTCAACCATTCCTACTGGCCCAGGAGAGTGGTCACATACTCAACCATTCCTACTGGCCCAGGAGAGTGGTCACATACTCAACCATTCCTACTGGCCCAGGAGAGTGGTCACATACTCAACCATTCCTACTGGCCCAGGAGAGTGGTCACATACTCAACCATTCCTACTGGCCCAGGAGAGTGGTCACATACTCAACCATTCCTACTGGCCCAGGAGAGTGGTCACATACTCAACCATTCCTACTGGCCCAGGAGAGGCAGGTCACACACCCAGCCATTCCTACTGGCCCAGGAGAGGCAGGTCACACACCCAGCCATTCCTACTGGCCCAGGAGAGGCAGATCACACACCCAGCCATTCCTACTAGCCCAAGAGAGGCAGGTCACACACCCAGCTATTCCGACTAGCCCAAGAGAAGCATTTGAACATTTTTCTTTAGACCTTCCTTATTTTCCTTAAGATCAAGCAGTTCATTTTCCTCTTAGATTCCCTGTCAGAGAACTCCAGTCAATTCAATTATCTTCGATCTACATTTAGTTATTTATACGATTCCCAGTCATTTTCTGAACGTTTCATGTGAACAAGAGTAACCTGAGACTGGCTGCCTATTCATTTTACTATTATTACAATCAAAACTAAGTGCTAAACCCACAAGGCTCATACAGCTGCCTATTCTTAGCTTCAAGAAAAATACAATATTTGCTGATCTTTCATAAAAACCTTTCAACTTCTGTATGAAATAACAAGAGCCATTTCATTTTGCCGTGAATATGTGACGTTTGTCACCCTACACACACGTACGTGCAAATAACACCTCGTGATACTTCACACATTCTACAAACAAGATGCAACATGACCTGTAACAAAGCTATTTTAATTAACTAACGTCTGTTCCCTTTATTTGCATTTCCCGTTTATGTTTAGGTTAGATAATTGGAGTAAGAATAACTAACACAGTGGACGTGAAGCGTCACACACTGCTGACTACCACAGTGCTGACTACCAAAGTGCTAGCTACCACACTGCTGACTACCACACTGCTGACTACCACAGTGCTGACTACCAAAGTGCTAGCTACCACACTGTTGATTACCACACTGCTGACTACCACAGTGGGCAGCGTCATTGCTAAACAAAAGGTATTATGTTCAACAAGGGTAGTACAGCGCTAGAGACAAACAGCCTAACACAATACCATTTAATACTGAACAATAGGCCACCAACGCGCCACTCATAAATTTGTCATCTAGTTTTGACAAAAATAAGAACAAAAAAACACTGGTATTGTTTAGCTCGTGTGGAGGCAGCCCATCCTCCAACTTAACAGCGACTGATGCTGTACAACGCTCTAATAGACTTTATAATACCTCACCCTGCCGCGTGTATATTATTTCGTTGAATCTGGGTAACTGTACGTAGTCGTAATTACAGGTTAATTTACGTTAATCCAACGTAATCTATAATATTATTTAGAGCCTTAAATCGTGCATAAAAAACTGCTATGCGTACGAAAACGTTCGTTTTGTTACGAAACAGTTTCTGGAGGAGGCTACAAGTTCACTGGCGGCCCCTCCTATTCAAGAAATATAAACAACTTTCTAGTGTGTGCAACAGAAATTTCTCGGTTTTGATACTCGGGCTGATGAAACATATGGACAAGTTGCCTTATACCCTTGTTCACCTAAATCAGTAGATAAATACCTGTGTTAGTCAACTGCTGTGGGTCGCATACTGGAGAATGTGCTAAAAACTCCGGACTTGCTTAAGTCATAATCTAGCAAAATGCCAACGTGTACTCCTGCTGGAAGTATCCAGGTGTTATTTAAAAGATGTATACACACTGCAGTCCACCTAATGAAGTTAATACAGATAAGAGCTTTCCACGTGTTTACAATAAAGTTTAATATATTCCAAGTTTCACAGGTGCTAAGTGCCTAATAAATTACGAAGACGGCTGGATCATTATCTACAACTACACAGATGTGAGGAAACTAAAAAAGAAAGCATTATATATTATATAAATAAATATAAAAGACATTATTAAACAAGTATTTATAATTCATAATACACATATTTAGCATGTAGGTAACAGAAATGAAGCCCACTGAAATAGCAAAGAAATAAAGGAGCTACAATTGTTTATTGACCAAATGAAAGCAATATCACCATAGGTCTTAAAATAATGTTCAGAGTAAGTTATCTGTTGTAGAGTATTATTAGGTTCTATTATAGGAAGATAAGCTGGTAAATAGAATATGTCAAACACTGACAGAGGGCAAGGATGATCATTTAAACTATAGGCTTGACTAATTCATTTGAGTATAGTTCCTAAACATGACCTTTTTTTTGTAGAGTACGTACCTGATAAAGAACCCATTCCTGTCTCTGCCTGCAGTATTTGCAAGCTTAGCCTGTGCTGCTTCTGTTATTTTTTTAATGTGTCATGACTACCTATGTGTAGTTACAGTAGAGCTATATCAGTGGTTCCTATACTTTCTCAGGTTGCCGCCCCCTTAGCTCCCAAGCCACATCCCTCGCCCCCCCTACCACACACAAACACACCTCTTTCTTGGTTAATTAAGTTTACTGCACATTCAAAACAACTAATCTAACACTATAAACAAGCGTATTTATTTCACTAAATATGATGTCGGGAGTTCAATAAATAAAGTACATCTCTACTTTGTCAATTGTATTCTTTGTAAAACATCTGTGTTATTTAAGTGTTCGTGACTTAGATTTTGTCATATAGATTATGTAAAACAAACGCTCCTTTGGTTGTGATGCCACCATGCCACCCCCCTGGATCGTTCCACCGCTCCTGGGGACGGAGGGGGTACCGTCCACTTTGGGTATCACCGAGCTATATGTGCCTATGTGTAGTTACAGTAGTAGAGCTATGCTCCTAGTATTCTGTAAGTCATCTATCATGCATGTTTTTTAATTGCCTGTGGTCGTAGCATACACATTTCTGAGTTTATTCCAACCATTTACCACTATTTGAATATAAATTGTTTTATTACATTTTCTGTATAATTATTATTCATTGAAAATCGAGGGGTGCGCTTGCAGTAATTGAATGCGAGGAAAAGTTTCACATAACTTAGTATACAAATGAAAATGTTAAATTAATTCCCAAGGAATATAATACATGAGTAAACATAAATATATTTTTTTTACTATTGTGGAGCTTCTCGGAAGATTAGCGCTTTTAAGATAGCTTAAGATAACACCGTAGCTTACATAATGCTCATGTTGCAGGATTAAAACTTTGATTAATAACAACACTGGTGAACACAACAGCTATAATATTTATACATCTCAAAATGAAGGTTTTAAAAGGTCACACATATACTTGCATGAAGCAATATAAGCAAACATTGCGCTTAAAACTTCTTATATGAAAATATCTAAATAAATAACTATAAACCAGTGTGAAAATACACAAGAAATAAAACTATTTTGAAACTGGAGATTTTTGGACTTATATAGCGTGTTATTATAGTTTTATGTTTATTTACTCTAAACAAATATATATTTTATTTAAATAATTCGGTAAACATTTCAATGGTTTGGTTGGTTTATTAGGTTAAAACTCACAATCAGCAGTGAGTCATTAAGGCCACATTTCACCTGTGGATCACCAGGCAACCTTAATTAATCCCTATAATAGGCATAAAAGTCTCAGTGTGTACACAGAGATATACATGAGAATGGTGACATTTCATCGTTGGTTAAACTTGAAGCCATTACTTTATATATAATAAATATAAATTACATTCCTCAATGGAAAGTTTCGGTCATTTACTAAATCAGTGCCACATCTGACAGAACACGGCCTAAACATAATTATAAATTTAAAATTCGTTCCAGCGATAAACAGGGAGGTAATTGCCAATTTACAGAGATTGCGTTATACCGTTGCCCAAAACTAGTTTGGCAGTAGATGTCATTATAAATGATCCTATTACACTTAGCTTTTTTAAAACACAATGCTAACTGCATTTTTTTAATTAAACTATGTTTATTAAAATAATATGCTGATTCTGCTTTGCCAGAGTTGCTGAATAAATAAATTTATTAATTTACTAAGTTATTAGTGATATTGATTAAAGCTAACGCTTAAGTTATCCACAAAAATGCTTTTAACAAGAATTTAAAACTACAGCTTCAAAAGCAAATTATTATTATTTATATTATTATAATTTATATTACTGTTATTATTTATATTATTACTGTTATTATTAATTAATAATATATTCACAAAAAAAATTCAACTTGTGGGGGTTATTCAGCATCCCATTCTCGCACCATGAATGACTCGTTAGATCTGAAGATTTTTTATTACGCTCAGCCACCTCGACGCCAGAAGAATCTAATGGCTGTAATCATAATTATAATTTTTAGAGGTGGACCGGTAAGCCAGCGGAAGGCCTCGGTCAGATGACCAAAAGCTCAAGCTGCAGGCCATATGACAAAGATCTGCGTCAGGAAACACTTGTCCCGTTTCCTAACAAACCTTACCTAACCTCGACGCCAGTAGTGTGGCAGCTGTAATTTTTATTTCCTTATTTTTGGTTAAATAACTTTTTTGTGTTTATGAAGCTTAATCTAACCAAACTTAACAAAGCCTAGCTAAAATAATAAATGTAGTTACAAAAATATATTAAGAAATTAACGTTGGGAACCTGGTAAAAAAAAAAAAATGTTGGTAGTAAAATGGTGATAGGCTACACTGAGCGTTGCTCTGGGAGATGCATGAGCAAACTTGCTGCTTGACGCTGCACATTCTGGCCTAGTGGTTAAAGTTTAACATGAGCAGTTTGTTAAGACTATGCTATAATGCAACACATGCTGGGGTGTTGACTATACTTGCTGATACCCTACGCTACACTGCCTACGTAAATGCATCATATCTATCATTTTGCCAAAACAGAAATAAAAAAAAATGCCAAAGTGGTTAGTTTAACTATGCGTCCCTTATTCCTCCTGTGCACGGTAGCCTGAAAGTATGTAAGCGAATTTAGGGTATTTCACATGAATTTCATGCGTGTTATTTTCCATTATAACATAAAACAATGCGTAAGTGCACAAAAAAATATGATGAAGAACTATAACAGGAAAGTTAATTCATTTTCTAGGTTAAGCCAACTTTATCTTCAATTGGCTCCTTCACAACTCTGTAACTTCTTCCGGCTGGAACTCAGACTCTACCAAGAAGTTCTGCTACCAACAGGAAAACTTTTCATCAGAGTTAAAAGCGTGAAGCCAACTTACTGATTAATACTATTAACTGTTTAAAGATGGAGGCTGAAGCTCGGTTAGTTGGGTGACACGTGGCGAAAAGTGTGGCGAAAATATCGTTGCGCCATGAGGCAGGTGCAAGTGTGGTGGGAATATCTATGTTGAGTGACGCAGGTGAAAGCATAGTAGTGAAAATATGGATCTGTTGAGAGGCACGCGAAGGTAGAGGTGCAAGTATGGTGGCGATATAAAGTATACATCGCTCTGCTGGGTGATGTAGGAAGTAAATGCTGTGGTCAATTAAAATATCACTGTTACACAGAGGAAGGTGACGACGAGAAGGCCAAGTGTTATGGTGAAAATATTGCTCTGCTGGGGAAGTGTGGTGAAAATATCTATCTGGTGTGCACAAATGTACAAGTGTTCTTCTGTATTAGTAGCTACGTATATATAAAGTCTCTAACATGTACATGTATGATAACAGGTAAATCTTACAAATTTCACTTAACTTTTCTGTGTTTCTTAATACTAGTTTCAATTCCTGCCCCATTTCATTTTTAATTTAGGAGGCCTAGTCTGAGGCCTTGATACAGAAGCTATGATTTCCGGAACCACTAATAGACATACAAACAAATACGTTGACATATGCACAAGAACTGAAACTCAACCCTTGCAATTACAAATAGGTAAGTACATATTTATACACTGCATGTGAGACCTAAATTTTTATTTATTGTTTCTATAGAAATGTAATTTAAAGCAGCATATACAGAAAGTCCCTAACTTACAAACGCCCTGAATTAAACATCAATTTTTACAAATTTGTAACGGATCACTTAACAACCAATTAAATTCATACACCCAAAGAGCCAGAGTGAAATAAACACTTGTGAACATAATCATCATATATACTGTTGTTGTTTTTATACATACAACTCGTTTATAAGTCGAAAACCAAGAGCACAACTCGTTCGGAAATCAAGAAACTCTTGTATATATAAAATGTTTTACCCAATGTTACAGCTAAAATGGTGCCGACCTCAGCGTCGTAATGGTGGAAAAATGGTACAATTACAAATCCTTAAACGCAGGGGTAAAATGGGAGAGAACTTGTTATAGGACTATGTATAAATAAGATGATTCGGACATGGAGAAATATTTAAAAGATGGAAAGGACTCAAGGATGCAAGTGAAAGATTGGGAAAGAACCCGAGGGCAAATGGAGGATTAAAGAAAGACTAGAGGGCAAATGAAAAATTAGAAGAGGAATCTATAAGAAGAGTGGAAAATAACTACAAGAAACAGGTAGGGACAAGCTGAAGATTAAAAAAACTTGAGTACAGATGGAAGATTAGAAAAGATTTTATGGACAGTAAATTAGAAAATTGTTTGAGAACAACTGGAAGATTAGGAGAGGGCTTCAGGACAGGTGTAAGATTAGAAAAAAAAACTTAAGGACAAGTTGGAAATTAGTAAACAAATGATGAGAAGAGATGCATAAAACACCAGAGCAGATACCACCAATAACAGTGCGACCCGTTCATGTAACTGAGGAATATAAAGTCTACAGAGAAGCATATAACACAGTGGGGTAGGTTTATTAGGTCCTACATATAGACACGCACAATACAATGCCTAACGGTATCTGACAAACTAATGATGGAATAGAGCTGGTGATTATTGGCATTCACTAAGCGAAAACATGGTGTACGGAATGAGCAATACAAGTATGCTCACTTCCAGAAGGAACAAATAAGTGATCACAAACTAATAGATATACACACGTTCACAAAAATATAAACACACATTCACAAAAATACACACATTTACAAATACACAAAAACACAATGTACAGGATACTAAGAGGTATAGGAAAAGAGAAGGCAAGGACAATGACATGGGGATGAGGGAGAAGAGACAATGAGGAAACACTGTATAATGTTGAGTATCCAAATAAGCAGAAGGATCATTAAAAACGTGTTTCCTTAAGTAGAAAGAAGCAGGAAGTGAGGAAGTGGTTGTCAAATCAATACACGAATTTGAAAAGCAGGTACGACAGAACCCAAGAGGCTGGAAACCAACTAGGCCAGTCTATTGAAGATTAAGAAGGTGGAGTTCAATAACTCCCTCCTATTACCCACAAACACAAATAGGTGATACACAGGCATGCGTCTGCACTGGAATGGACTCCTTCACTCAATGCTGCTAATCGTATTGGAAATCTTATTACAACTGTGAAAAATGGCCTAGACTACGTTCCTTGTTCTAACGCATTTCAACGCAGTCCCCTCATTACACGAAGCAAACTACGCGAGGTGGGAAAAATGTGAAAGGATAGTTTTAGTAATACAAAATAAAAACGTTTACAACTTGGCAAAGCAACATGAGTCTCTCAGCACAAGTTAGTCAGTTTCTTACACACGACCTTGTGGCCCTGTGAAGGCTCTCGGGCACCGTGGAGTTGGAGGTAGTGCCACCCCTCTGGAGTACTGAGCCGGAAGCACTTTAAGTCCACTAATGGACGTGTAAGAGACTGGGACGTAGAGTGTCCCTGGCACAATTGTATTTACTGTCCCTGGCACAAGTGCCAGGGACAGTAAATACAATTGCATAGTGAGAAACAGAGGAATGATAGATAATATAGTCATAAAAACAATTACAGTATACAATTTAAGTTTGAAATAAATTTTTTATAAACATTTTCAGATTCTTGTTATGAATATACAACTTTGGAAGAAAAAAATAGTTAAATTTCTAACTTGTTCAGTTTTCATGTATACAAAGAGATGTCAACAGCCTAGTGACTAGTTAGTGACATGTAACTATTATGCTAGTTGCTGCATCACACCGCACATAGCCTTCTAGTGTAGACAAGACCGCCATCAATACGCAATGCAGTAAAGCAATTTTAAATCGCAGTATGCAAAACATACAAACATCAATTAAATGTCTTAAGATTTTCTAACACTCAAGAACAGGTCTAATTCTATGAGGCTCTAAACTAATTTTTCATTCAATCAATTTCCATCTTAACCTATAAACAATTAAACGGTAAGGAAACTATGCACCAATGCCTTGTATAAAGTTTTAATTGAATGAGAACTGACAGTTCCATTCAAGGCGGGAAGAAACGCAATTAAAGGAAACAAAAACGAAAGTAATTTAGCGCTGGTGCATACAGTAGAAGCCTCGTTAAATTCATCAGTTGAACAATGTTACCCATTAATGAGAGTAGGCACTTAAAAACATTGATAATGTGTGCACCAGCACTCCTGGTAACGTGTGCACCAGCACTTCAGGTAAAGGGTGAACCACTACTCTTAGCAAGGTGTGCACCACCATTATGCATCAGGTACTGGAGTTTTCTTAAACAGGATTTAGTTGTTTCGTTACACAGGACATGAAATGCGACAACTTTTCAGCTGGATGCCACCCACAACAGTCTGCTAACACACAGGCAAGTATAAGGTGGACACGGGAGGCAGGGGTGTAAGAAAACTTGTCAACGTGTTTTTTTCTTACACAAATCAATTTTACAGGTCAAGAGCTGTTATCCTACCTCAGCTCATTTCAAAGCCCAGCCCTACCTAAGGTATACCACTACCACCCCTAGATACGATCCATAACAGTCGACTAACACCCAGGTACCTATTTACTGCTAGGTAAACAGGGGCAGCAGATGTAAGGAAACATGTCCAATGTTTCCACCTGTGCCGGTGTTTCTCTGTGTCAGAAAATCAAACTCGGGACGGTGTGAGCGGAATGCTCTCACGTGTGAGCAGACGACACAGAGAAGTCTTCACTTCCAGAGATCACGTGGAATATTTTCATATTAGTGGAAAATGAAAAAGTGGAATAGAACTCTACAGGTCCGGAGTAATGAGAATTTTATTAAAACATCGTCCATTACTTCATGTCATAGTGCTTCAAAATATTGAAAATTGCTGACAGAAAAAGATTTAAAATATATTTTTGCTCGAATTTTAAGTTTATTTTTATAGTTATATGAAGCGCTAAATCCGTGTGGGACGGGGGGGGGGGGGTCATTTAAACACCTTCAAGGTAATTGGCGATGCCTGAAATCTTTCTGGAGCTAAGCACCATACAGAGAATACAAATTACGAGGCAGCGCCAGATGTGAATCGACCCCAACAAGCACAAGTACAAACAAGAAATTCAATTTGCAGTTTCACTCCGGCTAGAAATTAATATCTGTTGCACAATATATACATATTCGTCTGCATCAAAATGCCTCCCATGTTACAAGTATCTAATGAGGTCCCAGGCCTTCTCCGTATTCCTGATCTACTCCACAGGTTGCAATGCCTCCGCAAGCTATATTGCAAGAAAGTTACACACTATCAACAAACTACAATGTACAAGTAAGTTACAACGTACTTAAAAGCTACGTCTACAAAAGCTTCAATATCTCCACAATATTCAACAGCTTTCTCCGAAAGAACAAAAAAATACAATAGTATATATATATATATATATATATATATATATATATATATATATATATATATATACTGGCTCCTTCACCTTTGTGTGTTTGTGTGACTTGTAAATGGCATAAGTCGGACCGAAACGTTGTTATAAGCTTCTCTCTCCCATTTGCGGATTATTTGTATGTAACTTTCTCAGACCAACATCTCTCGTATCAAAATTTCTACCTCCCCTCGGTCAATTCTCTAGACCGTCGGTCTCAATATTCCGACGCTTCCTCACACCACCCTTTTCCCCAACAGAAATTTGACCAAAAACGGTGGAGAGGGTTCCATACAGACTGCTGGCAATCCTTTATGAATGCTAAAGTGGAGGCTTTGTGGATGGCCTCCACTGATCCTCGTTCGTCGATCTTGCGAGAAATACGAGGAACGAGAAGTGGGAAGCAGTGAATTCAAAGAGGAAGTTAAAAGAAATAAGAAAGTTAGTGGGTTCAAAGAGAAATTCAAAAGGAATAAGGAAGAAGTTAGCAAGATCATCGAGAAGGTCAAGGACGTCAAGAGCAAGTTAATGAAGGCAGGGGGGAAAGTAAAGAAGAGGTTGGTAAAGGTTAAGAGCAAAGTCCGAAAGCATAGGAGAAAATGAATGAAATAGGAAGAGTAGAAAGAGAGACAGAGGGAGAGTAACAGAGAGAGATAGGAAAAGCAGACAGCACATGACTTTGCAGTTTACACCGTGATACTATCAAGTATTATGACGAAGTAGAACTACTTACTAGCTTTGCGAATGAGTAAAGCGAAAGGCTCTCTGCTCACTCCACGAAACGGGGTAAAAATACAATACTATAATGGAAATAGCATCTACATCAAATACGAAAGTTAAATGTGGATATAAGACATAGGATGCGTAATTATCTCTGCTTCAACCTTGATATCGAAACTGGGAATGACATATGCCGTAAGCTTGGCTTGTTTAGTAAAGTTATCTTTTCGAATAAGATAAGTCGGCAAGTTCTGACTAAAATAGCACATATAGTCAAGTGACCAATTTATTAGGTACACCCTTCTAGCACTAGGTTGGGAGACCCCCCCTCCCCACCCCTTGGACCCCAGAACAGCTTGAATTCTTCGTGGCGTGTATTCAACAAGGTAAGAAAGTATATTCAGTTATACTCAAATACAGTTACATAGATTATTATACATAGCAGCATATGTGTAGAGAACCTAGGATAACCCAAAAAAGTCAGAGTAACTTATTTCCATTGGGGTCCTTTAAGGTCCTCGCTGTACGACCCTTGTAGGTATAGCGCTTCTTTTTTATTATAATAATAATCAACAAGGTCCTGGAAACATTCCTTAGAGATTCTGATACATGCACAATAATAACCCTCGTGGAGACATACTCTGGTTTCTTATAATCCAACAAGTTTATTAAAGAGGTATCCACTGAATGAGATCACTTACAAAATCTGACTAGTAACTATTTATGGTGTTATGGTCATTAAATTCCTTAATTACTTGGTAATTAATGGTTTCCTAAGTTTTTGTACATGACGCTGTGTATACTAACAGGCTAAAAGTTTCTGGCATCCTGGGTGTTAGTCGACTGGTGTGGGTCGCATCCTGGGACAAAACTGACCTAATTTGCCCAAAATGCTCAGCCTAACAAGCGGTTTTCTGTACAGTAGTATGTCACTGATGTCAGCTAGGCCTGTATACCTTGTTCATGTACTTGTAGAAATAAAGATATTATTAATATCATACAATTTTTCTTGAAAAAATATGACTGGCCAACTTGAGTTCATTAGAAGCGAAAATGAACCTGAATGGATACATCAATTATGTGAACTATATGTACTCTCAAATCGGAGTCCCTATATTTTAGAAATATGGATGGAATATTATCAAATTTGATGCTTTTTGGCGGGTTACAACCTCACTCACTTCCATTTGTACAAATTCATAAATTGTCTGTTGCGCTGTATGATCCTTGTAGGTTTAGGGCTTCTTTTTTATTATACTACTACTACTACTGATAATAATAATCATAAACTGTCTCATAGCTGGAAATTGTTTGGGGGTGACGCCTTCATTAGTAATAGTGTTTCTGTACTGTAGTTCTTAGTTGATCACATTCTTATCATCCTATGTTATCCCATTTCTCAAGTGATTTTTTTTCTGGTGCAGAATGTGGTGAGATGGTGTCACCATGTCATCTAACCAAGACTGCTGGGTCGCATCCTCGGAGAAGAGGATAAAAAGAATCCAAAAGAAATAATCCAGACATAGTGACTAAGTTATCCTGGGTTACTAACCCTCCAGGTTAATGCTTATTAATCCAAATAAAATCTGCATATCATTTCTTTTTATTAATGAAAATACCATAGTAACCCAGATAGCGTTATTTTCATTTTCTATGATATTCACTGCAATATTAAGAAAACGTTTTCTATGGATAAGCTTGCTGAAATATATTGGTTCAATACATATTGATCCAAACACAGTGAAATAATTGCTGTTTAATGGCGCAAACGAACTCACACGGGTACGAAAATAGAAAAGCAAGATAAACATTTCTTATTTTTTTAGCACTTGGGCCAACTCCCACCGAGGTAGGGTGACCCCAAAAAAAAGGAAACTTATTCACCATCATCTATTCAGTTACTGTGTTGCCATCTACTACAGATGACTACCACCCAGGTACCTATTTACTCCTAGATGAAGAGGGGCAACAGGTGAAAGGATACTTGTAAAAATATTCTTGTCCGGTGGTGAAAAGGTTTCGTGCATCCTTAAAGACCTTAGTGTAAGATAAGATTTTGTTAGGATTTTTAACCCCAGAGGGTTAGCCACCCAAGATAACCCAAAAAAGTCGCTGCGTCATCGAGAGACTATCTGTCTTACTTCCACTGGGGTCCTTAAATAGTCCCCCAGGATGCGACCCTCACCAGTCGACTAACACCCAGGTACCTATTTGCTTGCTAGGTGAACGGGACAACAGGTGTAAGGAAACACGCCCAATGCTTCCACCTATGGATAGGCTTCAAACCCCCCATTAACCATAGGCTTCAAACCCCCCATTAACCAACCAACCATGATTCTAGGTGTATATACACTGAGTGTCACCGGTGGTGACCCCAACTAAGTCAAACAGTACAGTGATTTTCACTTGCGTCATCGTCGGGGTCCTAATCTTTTACTTTATTTTTTTCACGTTAATCTTACGATTACGAGTTCATATACAATTCCATTAATATTACGTGATTACGTGAAGCAACTGTGTGTATTACCTTAGTATGAATGACGCCGCGCCAGAGTCCCGACACTCAAGGAGGCACGGAATGTGCTGTACGCCAAACCAGTGACGTGGAATTCAATTCAGGTGAGGTGCCGTCAAGTTCGCTCATCTTGGTATTCAAGAAACCTCGTGATGTGATTCAGAAGAGGCAACAAGGAGCAAAAACCTGTTGTTTAAGTAGCTTATTTGTCTATGGTATTTCTATTTGTGAAGATATGGCGTCCTTAACAAGTCGAAGCGCCCAACCATAAACCACATCTAGCAAATCAAACCTTAACATAAAATATATCTCCTTAACAGGTCACATCTTTATAGGTGACATTTCTTTTCATCAATTATCCTGGTATTGATGTGGTTAGCGGTTTCGTTTCCAAATATATATTTTTTGTCGGCAAACAGAGGATCGAGCCTTCAACACTCTTTGTGCCGAGTGACCCACACGGGTTTAGCAATCCCGCAAAAAAATGTATGTAGTGTGAGTGTGTCACACCCTGCGTCATTATGTACTGGAGTGCGATAAAATTAATGAATTCAGAGACTACTCATTCAGAAATGTTCAAGATATGTCAAAGTATTTTATCCACAGTGGTATATTACAGACCATTATGGAAAAATACCCTGACTTTGCTCCCTGTAAATAAAGCATTGACGTGTGTGTGTGTGTGTGTGTATGTACATGTGTGTATGTGTATGTATATACATGTATGCGTGTGTATGTGTATATATGTATGTGTATATGTATATGTGTGTGTGTGTGACCCAACAATTAAAATTTGCACCAATAACTCATTACAGTTGTGGCTGGGTGTAGACTAATAGATTGCTCATTGCTTTATAATTTGTTCATGAGTGCAACCATGTACAGACGTAAGTAAATTTACTTACATGATTCATTACCTTGTAACTAGTGAATTAATTACCATTGTACCTTGTTCAGCTATCAAAACTTTGGGGCCCAGTCTCTGGACCCTATATATACCTCTGTAATCTGCAAATACCTTTGTAACTTGTCATGATTGTGACCATCTGAGTTCATTACCTTTGTAACTTGCTCAGCTATCAAACTTTGAGGTCCAGTCCCTGGACCCATTATGTACCTCTGTAATCTTTTGACTACCGCCCACAGGATGGGTATGGGGTGCATAATAAAGATATCAAACTAAAAAAGTGTGAGTATCTCATTTGTGGCGTAAAAATTGAACGACAACACATTATAATATCAATTTTTAAAGGGGTGGACCGTTAAGTCAGCGGACGGCTTTGTTTAGCAGAGCAAAGCTCTAGTGGCGGGTCATCATATGACTAAGACCCACGTCAGGATACATTTGTCCTGTTTCCTCACCAGTCTTACCTAACGTAACCTACAACACTTGAGGCTGTGTACAAAGCTTCAGTATCCGGAAAACCTGGTGCCACCAAATGACGAACCTTGTAAGGCGGTGCCTTGACGCTGCTCAAGGTCTCTTCACCAAAGGAATTGAAGTCACCCTTCCCTTCTCTTTGGATTAAAGCTATATATTACTTTCAATAATAATAATAATAATAATAATAATAATAATAATAATAATAATACACAGATAACAACCACATAAAAGACTGAAACTTATGTTTCGGTTTCCTGTGATTAGTTAATGGTCCATGTCGGACCAAAACGTCGTCATATATTTCAGTCTAATATGTGTGGATGATTTGTGCATTGTTCCAGTCACGGTATTGTGTCTTTTTATTATTTAATAATAATAACAACAATAATAATATAACAAAAACAATAACATACAAAAAACAACAATAATAATATTAATCTCCAAGTTTATCACTCACATAAAGCAGCTCTCCGGTTTAATTCACTGTGATAACATCATCTATGTGTACCGTACACAAGTGACCAACCTCAAAGCCACCTTCATGAAGAGTGCACGGGCACACAACGGCAATTGCAAGAATTCAAGAATTTCCCTCAAAACTGGCTGTAGTTTTTGTGGACGAACTACAGGAAGGAACTCTTGGGAAGGATGTTTCATATATATATATATATATATATATATATATATATATATATATATATATATATATATAATGTACTCACCTAATTGTGGTTGCAGGGGTCGAGACTCAGCTCAGCTCCTGTGTGTGTGTGTGTGTGTGTGTGTGTGTGTACTCACCTAATTGTGGTTGCAGGGGTCAATTCACAGTGTGTCACACCAATTCTGTTTGTTTAATATGAGATACAGATAATTTTTATGTGTCAATATTTCATGTTTCCAGAGTGCAGAGAACAAAATTTTAAGCTCTTACAACATGCACTAAAGACAGCTGCTTGCCTACATGTCAAAACCAGTCATAGCATGAGCCATTTCAAGAAGAACCAAAAGGTGCCTGATGAATGTAACGACAGAAAGGGAGGAGAATGATTTTTTATTTTTTTTTAGCTAACACACATGTAAATATAAACAGCTAATTTTACCTTATTCCTAGTATATCTCCTTTACAGTATAAGATATTATCTCCTATATAGTATAATAATGAGGTATTAAAAGGATCCCAATGGAAATAAGTCACTCTGACTTTTTTGGGTTATCCTATGTTCTTTACACATATGCTGCTATGTATGATAATCTATGTACCTGTATTTGTGTATATCTGAAAACACTTACTTACACAGAAGCGTGAGTGCTTGCACGCACGGCTATAGGTAGCTAAACCCGTTATTTCTGTAAAATTCCGCTACGATACAAAATGTTTTTCGCTAAATTTATTCATGCTCGGCTGGGCAGACTCATAAAGGCGGCAGGTGTGGTGTTCCACTTACGACGAATTTCATGTGTTTAAAATACGGAGAGCCAACACAAGTTCCGGTTGCCTGCACGTGTTCTTGACTAGGCTGTGCCAAGGGTCATCTTGGTGGTAGCCAGGGATAGTCATGATGGTAGCCCGGGATAGCCTCAGTGGTTGCCAGAGTGTCTTGGTGGTAGCCAAAGATACTCTTGGTGGTAATGAAGCTGGGAACTAACCATACCAAAGAAGAACCATGCTAAAGTTACAAAACCAAAGATTAACAAAAATACGAACTAATAACACCAAGGACGAAGAAAACTACAGACCATCATAACTCCGGACGAACAAAACAACGGCCTCACAATCACGAACTAACCAATCCATGTTCAAAGAAACCCAAGGGACGCGAGCCGCCCACACACACACACACAAAGCCACCACAAATGAATTCAGCAAAACACTTGTGCTAAAGTAAGATCAAAAACGTTGAGTGACAAGCACCAGGGATGAACAAAAAAAATAAAAGGCAACAATGGATGGGAGGTGGGGGAAAAGAAAGGAATCTAACTAGGGGAAGGGAGAGGTGAGGGGTGAGGGATGGTAGAAGGGGAGGGGGATACGGGATGAGGGGAGAGGAGAAGAAAGAGGTGGAGGAAGAGAAGGGGAGATGGTAAGTGGACAGAAAACAGGAAAAAATAAGAAAGAGGAATTATTTATAATACTGAAAAATCTGATTGGTGAACGAAAGAGAATAGAACAAGGGAGAATTGGGAAGACTGAGAAAATATGGTAGATCGTAAACAAAGAGAGGAAGTGAGCATTTACGTAAGAACAGGGGATAAAGCCGAAGAAGAAAAGAGGAAGTGGCGAGAGTGGGAATACCTGGAGAGAGTTCCAGGGGTCAACGCCCCTGCGGCCCGGTCTGTGACCAGGCCTCATGTTGGATCAGAGCCTGATCAACCAGGCTGTTACTGCTGGCCGCACGCAGTCCAACGTTTATGGTTGATTGATTTTAAGACCGACAAGGACAGTAAAGGGCAGCTGAGGATGAGACATACTGAGTTGAGTGTGAAGGTAGACTGGTTGAGAGGGGTGAACAAGTTGAGTAGCCAGATCACTGTGGGTTTAAAATTTGTGATGGGTGTGTTTTAGTTACTGCCTTACAGGCTTGCATTAAGGTCTCATAAACAGTAATAAATAAAACATGAGAAATCGTCTGTCCTGAGAACTGAAAGACAAGTGAGTGATCTCTATATCTCGGCCTCAAGAGGCCATCTTGGTTATCTATCGTCTGCTTTCCTTGGCTATTTATCGTCCGCGTTCCTTAGTTATCTATACATCTTTATTCCCTAACCTTTCCCTCATCATAACTCTTGCAGAATTTTATTGCATGTCGCACATTCTTACTCTCGACAAAAAAAATTAATATAAATTCTACATGATTTTACATTATTAAACATTCATGTGAAGCGCTAAACTGTGGGTTATTCAGAACAATAAGTGGACGTCCCACCTCTCTTATCACGAGTGCTTGCCTAGTGTTCTGATAATTCTAAAAGTGATTTAAAGTCATCAACCGTAGTTTTATGACCCATTTTTATTTTTCTTAATTTAGGGTAAAAAGTTAATTAGGAATTTATATTACGGAGAGTAAATGGAAGCCAGAGCTAATGAGGCAATATAATATGTAACCTGGATACTGTTTTATTTATGGACGACGCTGCTAATAAGAGCGAAGATGTCTTCTAGTGCAGCAGCCGCAACTATTGTCCACTTTATTGAAGAACTTAATGACGGTTGGTGGGTGGTAGGTGGCGTGTGGTGGTGAGCGGTGTCTGGTGTGTGGCGGCGGCGGCAGCAACGAGGACAAGTGTTTTACTGGAGCAGGAAAGCGGTGTTTCCTGACGTAGGTCTATGCAGTATAATGACAGCCTCAGCTTACTGTGTAAATTATCTTACCCGATTCCCAACGTCAATGTCTTGATTTTCTCTGTAACCTTAGATTACGTTACGTTGGGTTAGGGTGAATTACATAAAGCTATAACAGCGTATATTTATCACAAACTATACTAAAACACTGGTGTTGACAAGCGTGTCAGGAGTGGTCCTTGAGGGTGGTCACATGAGCCTCTCAACCTGTCCTCATTATGGCTTAATGGTTAAGCATCCCATATTGTACCGGAGATAAGTTTTTTCATGCCATACAAAAAAACAGGATCACCAAACAGTGTTCATGGACACAAACTTGACGTCGAAGTGCAAAATTTACAATTTATTAAAAGCTAGAGGTTATTAAGTGTTTCACCAAAAATTTATTAACAGTATTAATTTTCTGCCATTATAACTAATACTCTGACTATCAGTATTAATTTACACGCATTTACAGATATTATAATCACAATTATAAAAAATTAAGTGCATTAGTCGTACTCAGAATCATTTAGTCATAATTTGTTCCATGGTTATAGCATTATATTTATATTAAACACTTAACTCCTGTGAGTCATTCATTGTAAGGCCTGCTATAGCACACTTCTGCTTCTGTATACAGTCTGATCGCATGCCTCCGCTTTAGTTTTGTGGGGCTGATCACTACCTACCATGGATGAGTGACTGGTCACCTCAATTTTACTTTTACTCTCTCCTGTATTATACTCGCCTGTATTCCACTGAAGAAGCCTGCTGTGTAAGCAAAATGTTTCGGCAATAAAAATACCCAAGTGTTGCACATGTCTCATTCATCACGGCCCGGTAGAGGCTATCCTCAGTCTTTTAAGCATAAAACAGACACTTGTGTTCGCCTAGTAGTCCACCTATAAGTCACACTATAGCAAGCAAGCTGCCTATCTACGTAACTTTGTTATTTATAGTTAAATTATACATGCTAGATTGATTTAGACAGGTTTAAAAAATAACTTAAAATAACTAATATTTCAAAATGGTTTGGACTTAGTGAAGAAACTGACAAGTTGGAAAATGATCCTGTTATTTGGTAGACGAGCTGGAGATAGATAATATCTACTTAGGTTAGGTAAGGTTCGTCATCAAACAGAACAAGTATTTCCTGACGTGGGTCTTAGTCATGTAATGACCCACAGCCTCTGACCGATGCCTTACAATGGCTTACCGGTCAACCCCTTTAAAAAATATCGTTATGATTATAACCATTATGTAACTACTATCTACATGTTCACGGAAACACCCACGCACAAGGTGAATTATTATTATTCAAAGCAAACGCTAAACCCGTATTAGTGATTAAGCACTGCAGAGAAGAGATAAGAGCCGGTGAGAATGTTTCTCGCAGTAAGTGGGGAAACAAAACAATGGAGTTACCCTCATGAAGATGGTGTTGCTGAAGTGTTTACTTAGCTCACCGCAGGAAATGGGATTCAATCAACGACATCGGTGGGGCCGACAGTGCCATTAGAGGTGTGGATCCCCTCCAAACACACAGTTGTATGGTCAACCCTTCATCACATCAAAAGATCTTGTATCATTCATTATGTCATTAAAATATTCTCCACGCCACTTCTCTTTTTATAATGTTCACTATATCAGTTATATCGTTCACCATATAAATCGTATTATATCATTCATACAGTTCACCATGTCAGTCAAATTAAATCGTTCACAATATGTCATTATATCGTTCACCATACCAGTCATTTATCTTTCACCAAGTCGGTGTTAGCATATAAATTTCAAAATTTTTAATTTAAAGAAAGAAAAAAGGCATTTAGAACACAAATTTCCTGGTTGATCACCTAGTAGGATGAGTTTGAATTAAAATCTTAACTGTAGGCTAATACCAATACCACTACGAAGGGAAAAATGGTATTTGTTACACTCACACCACTTACACAGCTCAGCTCACTAAACACTAACACCTTCCTTCAACCTCCACAAATCTCTGGAGTCCTCACCAGTTACTATCCACTTACAGAGATTATGAAAAAAAAAAAACCTAAGGACAAATCTGAATTCTTTTAATTTTCAAAACTAAAAACATTTTTTGTGGAAAAAAAAAAACACTAGCCATAATAAACGCAAGTTGGAGCATCAGTGTGACCTTTGGAGACAATAAACTTCATTAAGCATAGCAAAACATGTTCACATATTTACCTCCGCCAACGCTCTCTCGATTATTCTCAGTGACACTTTTATAAACGTAATGAAACAGAGTCAATGCAGCCGGGATGTTTTTGCTCTGGTCTGGCACCTTACGATGAAATGCTGATAATGAGATGAAATAACAAAAAAAAGAAGGAGTAGGGAAAAACAAGATAAGAGTATGAGAGAAAAGCAAGCAAATTAGAAATGAGAGAAAGAAGGATGAATAAAAGAGGGGATTAAATGCATGACGATAGAGGAAGTGTGAGAGAAAGAAGGGGTCAAAGGTGGGAGGCAGAGTAAAGGTAGAGAATAAAAATGTGTGTAGAGAGATAGACCAGACCTCCCGCCAGTTTGACACTACGAGGCCTAATCTAAGCAACTTTTAGGGGGATTAGCCCTAACCTCTATCCACTTGTAGGCTAGAAGACCCTGGTCTAGTTTCACTATAGATACTTAAGAAACATCAAGACATCTCCAACACTTCATAACCACAAAACACGAACAAATGGTGGACAGATAATCGCGGAAAAACACGATAAAAAAGTGAGCAATCACAAATAACGAGTGAAAAAACACTATTAAAATTAAATAAAAGTTAATAATAACAAAGGCTCAGGGTAAAAAGACTACCGTATACGCATCAAAAGTCCAGAAACTGTATTAATGGTCAACCATATGAGAATCCCGGAGGGTCTTCATCCAATCTGTGTGCTATGAACTTAGGCTCGTCGTTTGGGATAGGGAAAATGGAAGTATTGTGGAAATGTGGGACTGCTGTGTGGGAGCGTTGTGAAGTATGCCGGAGCTCTGTGGGGCATGTGAGGCTGCTGAGGCATTTGGGATTGTTGAGGGGATGTTGGATGTTGTGGGAGGTGTGGGAGTGTTATGGAGCATGTTGGAGAGCTGTGGAGGATGTGAGTGTGATGTGGAGTGTGTGTGTGTGTGTGTATGTGAGAGTGAAGAGGGTTAAGGGAAAGCCAGGCAGGGGAGAAGGGGCCACGATAAGAGCCACACTGGGGATTAAACAAAAATAGGACAGACTGAGAGGGAGAAGTAAAGGTGAGATGATGGGTAGACAGGCAAGAGTAGGAGGGGAGGAGTGCAGAGGGAGAAAAAGTGGAAGAAGGGGGAGGACCGGTATGAAGAAATAAATGAAACCAGGCAGGGAAGTGTCTGGTATAGGTAAAAATTAAGAAACCAGATGAGGAAGGAAAGAAGAGAGAAAACCCACCGAGTGAACGACACCCAAAGGGAGCAAAAAACAGGAGTAAAACTGATAAGTGAAAGGGGGATAGACAAGGGAGAAAGGAAGAAGCCAGACAGGAGAGAAGATAACAAGAAATATCCAAGGATGGGAAAGGAGGGAACAGGGTGAGGGAACTGTCCATCAAGCAAACTAGATTTGATTACCAATTTTAGGGAAAACAAAGCCAACCTTTCCTAGGCCGACCCCTACCCCGCCTTCCCTCCACTACAGATTTATACACTCTCGAAGTCACTCTGTCTCGTTCCATTCTCTCTACATGTCCAAACCACCTCAACAACCCCTCCTCAGCTCTCTGGACAATCGTTTTGGTAATCCCGCACCTCCTCCTAATTTCCAAACTCCGAATTCTCTGCATTATATTCACACCACACATTGACCTCAGACATGACATCTCCACTGCCTCCAGCCTTCTCCTCGTTGCAACATTCATCACCCATGCTTCACACCCATATAAGAGCGTTGGTATAACTATACTCTCATACATTCCCCTCTTTACTTCCATGGACAAGGTTCTTTGTCTCCACAGACTCCGAAGTGCTCCACTCACCCTTTTCCCCTCATCAATTCTATGATTCACCTCATCCTTCATAGATCCATCCGCCGACATGTCCACTCCCAAATATCTGAATACATTCACCTCCTCCATACTCTCTCCCTCCAATCTGATATCCAATCTTTCGTCACCTATTCTTTTTGTTATCCTCATCACCTTACTCTTTCCTATATTCACTTTCAATTTTCTTCTTTTACACACCCTACCAAATTCATCCACCAACCTTCTTTATCTTTTAGCCCAACACCTCTTGCCAAGACCCTCACATTCACTTCTCTTACAACCCCATCTATAAATATATTGAACAACCACGGTGACATCACACATCCTTGTCTAAGGCCCACTTTTACTGGGAAATAGTCCCCTTCCCTCCTACACACTCTAACCTGAGCCTCACTATCCTCATAAAAACTCTTCACTGCTTTCAGTAACCTTCCTCCTATTCCATACACCTGCAACATCTGCCACATTGCCCCCCTATCTACCCTATCATACGCCTTTTCCAAATCCATAAATGCCACAAAAACATCTTTACCCTTATCCAAATACTGTTCACCTATATGTTTCACTGTAAACACTTGGTCTACACACCCCTACCTTTCCTAAAGCCCCTTGTTCATCTGCTATCCTGCTTTCTGTCTTACTCTTAATTCTTTCAATAATAACTCTACCATACACTTTACCAGGTACACTCAACAGACTTATTCCCCTATAATTTTTGCACTCTCTTTTGTCCCCTTTGCCTTTATACAAAGGAACAATACACGCTCTCTGCCAATCCCTAGGTACCTTACCCTCTTCCATACATTTATTAAATAATAGCACCAACCACTCCAAAACTATATCCCCACCTGCTTTTAACATTTCTATCTTTATCCCATCAATCCCAGCTGCCTTACCCCTTTCATTCTACCCACTGCCTCACGAACTTCCCTACACCCACAACTGGCTCTTCCACACTCCTACAAGATGTTATTCCTCCTTGCCCTACACACGAAATCACAGCTTCCCTGTCTTCATCAACATTTAACAACTCCTCAAAATATTCTCTCCATCTTCCCGATACCTCTAACTCTCCATTTAATAACTCTCCTCTCCTATTTTTAACTGTCAAATCCATTTGTTCTCTAGGCTTCCTCAACTTATTAATCTCATTCCAAAACTTTTTCTTATTTTCAACAAAATTTGCTGATAACATCTCACCCACTCTCTCATTTGCTCTCTTTTTACATTGCTTCACCACTCTTTTAACCTCTCTTTTTCTCTCCATATACTCTTCCCTCCTTGCATCACTTCTACTTTGTAAAAACCTCTCATATGCTAACTTTTTCTCCCTTACTACTCTCTTTACATCATCATTCCACCAATCGCTCCTCTTCCCTCCCGCACCCACTCGCCTGTAACCACAAACTTCTGCTGAACACTCTAACACTACATTTTTAAATCTACCCAATACATTTTCGACCCCATTGCCTACACTCTCACTAGCCCATCTATCCTCCAATAGTTGTTTATATCTTACCCTAACTACCTCCTCTTTTAGTTTATAAACCTTCACCTCTCTCTTACTTACTGATTCTATTTTCCTTGTATCCCATCTACCTTTTACTCCCACTGTAGCTATAACTAAAAAGTGATCTGATATATCTGTGGCCCCTCTATAAACATGTACATCCTGAAGTCTACTCAACAGTCTTTTATCTACCAATACATAGTCCAACAAACTACTGTCATTACGCCCTACATATATATATATATATATATATATATATATATATATATATATATATATATATATATATATATATATATATATATTTATGAGTCTGGTGTGAATAAAATATTGTGTACTCTGATGCCGAGTTTGTTAGTTACCATTTTGTCCTAGGCACATGTCAATTAGACACTAGGCCTGTTGTATATATGTGTGTGTGTATGTGTATGTAAGGAAACACTTTGAAATGTTTCTGCCCCACCGGGAATTGAACCCGGCCCCTCCGTGCGTCAAGCAAGAGCTTTACCCACTAGGTGTGTGTGTGTGCGCGCGCGCGCGTATGAGTGTGTGCAAATAACCTCAACAACAAGCAATAAATTTAAAGGTAGGAAGGAAGGAAGGAAGGAAGGAAGGAAGGAAGGAAGGAAGGAAGGAAGGAAGGAAGGAAGGAAGGAAGGAAGGAAGGAAGGAAGGAATGAAGGTAGGTAGGTTAAGAAGTTTTGGAACGAGACTCATCAGAAGCTAAGTCAATGGCTCAATCAAGGCAAGGCAACAAATCCCCGAGAATTAAAGAGGAATCATTCAAGCTAGGCGGTCTTCAGAAAGGAGAATTATTGGAAAGAGGCTCCAAAGAAAGTCGACCAGGCACCCACACTGTCGCCAGAAATACAAAAATGAGAGAACATCATTTACATTATTATCAATGCTAACAACACTACAAAGTTCATCGGCCACTGTTGTCGTGTATCCAACGAGCGCATTGCTCAATGTAGTGAACTACGTACAAAAGTTTATTATTAAGACTTGCAACGTTATCACGACTGGTACCTGATAATCTGGCCAAGGTGTTATACCTAAAATATTGAACATATAAGTTTATTTTTTTTGTTAATAATTCAGAAATGCGATGTTACGCGAGTTTAATTTAATTAATGCAGTTGTAAATATTATTAGGGTCGTCAGGTTAATAATTTCATAGTTTTTGTGTATACGTGTATGTAATTTTAAAGCTTAACATAAAAATAAAGCGGCAGTTTTATCAACACGAAGCTATAAGTCAAACCATTCCTTCCAAGTCTTATAAAAGTCATCAACCCCTTACAAAAAAAAAAAGGTAAATATGTTACGACAGTCCAGTTTTTTCAGCGTATGCCCATTTGACTAGCACTGTCAGCAAAACATTATGATCCTCTCCCGCTGATAAAAAACGTGACACCGGTCGAACTATTATTTAACTGTATGTAATCCACGGCGTCTTCAGTCACTAAATGTATTTGTAGCCTTAAATCTGAAGAAAACCTTCTCATAGTGAGGGTTATCTTGGAAAGTGCACAGCCAGCACCTCCTACCCAACCCTGCATACCTTGCTACTCTGGGTCTCAAAAGTATATCGTCAGGTGTGACCCACAAAGTAACCGAGAGGCAGAACTTTGCTATACAGAACCCTTGGCTTTAACACGTCCATTACTGGGAATCTTTACGTACAAGGACAGGGCACGCAGACAACTTTTAAATATGCGATGCAATACGTTTGATGACTATAGATGAGTCATTATTATATTGCGATTTACGGGAAGACAATAAGTGTGTCTAAAAAAAATGGTACGTCAAAGGAACTAATAGAGCTTTAATGTTGGACAACAGAAAGTTATTCAACTGAGAATCTGGCTCATTCATCACAATATGCCAGACACTTCAGACATCAGGCTAATTGGCAAGTGCATGACGTAAGTCCAAACACCAGGGTAACTTTTAGTCCCTCAATTTAGAAATTTGTATGCCTGTCTCATGGACTAGAGCATGTGAAACCTGATGAAAGAAGACAGGAGAAAAGAAAATCAACATAAATAGAGGGGGAAGAAGAGGAAGCCAGACAGAAGTGGACAAGGGTGAGAGGAGGAAAGCAGGCTGGTTACTGGAGAGAAGGAAAGGAAGTAAACATAGTAAGACGAAGATGACAGGTGATAAAGGAGACAGGAAGAGCGGAGAGGGAAAAAAGCCAGCAGGAGGGACAATGGAGAGTGAAGTAGAGGAAGAAACCAGACGGGAAATGAGAAGAGGAAGAAAAAAAAGAGCTGGATGCCAAGCAGGAGAAGAAAAAACGGGCCGGGGAGGGAACACGACAGGGAATAATAAGAAGGTACCGGTCAGAGAAGGAAGCAGAGGCAGAAGAGTGAGAGTTGTTGGGAAGAGTAAAGATATATTGGGCAGGAGAGGAGACAGAGACAGGGGATAAGAGGATACCAGACAAGACTTCAGTAAAGGATAAGAGAAACGTCCAATATTAGGTTGATCAAGAAGCCAGCAGAGCTGACAGTATTGGCCCGCACAATTACCCTCGCCTCCTCCACCCAACTTCACTGACAAGCTACAACCTTGTGATGTTGATGGAGCGAGAGAGAGAGAGAGAGAGAGAGAGAGAGAGAGAGAGAGAGAGAGAGAGAGAGAGAGAGAGAGAGAGAGAGAGAGAGAGAGAGAGAGAGAGAAGAGAGAGAGAGAGAGAGAGAGAGAGAGAGAGAGAGAGAGAGAAAGTACCATTAGTAACTGCAAATGTATCAATGACGATATAAAAGTAAGGTAATTTCACACATTCAGCTAATTGTATTGACATGAGAGAAGGGGAGGGATTTGAACGTGTGGAAGGCGAGTGTTTAAGCTCGCAGTTGGTCCGTGCCCTTATAAAACGAATAAATGTTTACAGTCGTGTTATTACGATTTCGTGAGTCAACTGTATTCATATGCAAACATCAACATCATAACAATAAAACCTAAACATAAAAAAAAAATAGGAGATATGTACAGCACTTAACAATTTTTTTCTGAGGCCATTAAAGACACTTAAGTGTTGGACATGTGTCTTATTCGTCAAGTTGTCGGTATTGTATACCATTTAAAAATGATGAAAATAATAGTGAAAAACAAACAAAATGGAAGTATTTCCTTAATTTTTGGAGGGAAATGGGGGGGGGGGGCTACCCAACCTCGGTGGAAAAACAGTGTTACCAGCGATAAAGACAACTCGTCAGAGTAGAGCCTAGAGTAGTTGTCCATGTGTGAGCATTACACTTCTCTCCTTCCTACTCTATCTCTCTACTTCCATCCATATATATGTATATATATATATATATATGTCGTGCCGATTAGGTAAAACTTGCGATTTTGGCTTAAATAGCAACGCTCTTCTTGCCATACAAGACAAGCGAAAATTTGTGTATGCAATAATTTCGCCAAAATCATTCTGAACAGAACGAAAAAAATATATTTCATTGTGTTTGTTTATTATTAAATTAATGTTAACGTATCTAAAATATATTTAGTTGGGTTAGGCAAAATTAAATTGCGCTTGTTGTAATAAGGTTAGGTAGGTTTTCAAAGTTTCTCTTGGTACAAAATTATAAATTCTTACATTAACATAAATGAAAAAAATATATCTTTAAACGTATAAGAGAAAATTTTAGAAAGAACTTAATTTTAGATGAGTTCTTGCTAATTGACCAGTTTTACCTAATCGGCACGACATATATATATATATATATATATATATATATATATATATATATATATATATATATATATATATATATATATATATATATATGTGTGTGTGTGTGTATATATATATATATATATATATATATATATATATATATATATATATATATATATATATATATATATATATATATCCCTCCCTCGTAACTTTACTCCTTTATTACATTTGGGTGTGTTAGTAAGGATGGGCGCCACAAAATCCTGATGCTTGTGACCTCATCAGGCCTAATATAACCCCAACAGCGGGAAGAATAAGGACCAGATTAGATCATCAAACACGATGCTTTCGGCCCATCTGGCCACTACGTCAACAGAAATACAGTTTGATTACCGTTTGACACATTCATTTCAACGGTACCGTGACGCTGTGTGTGTGTGTGTGTGTGTGTGTGTTTGTTTGTTTGTTTATGTGTATTTGTTTTGGGAAGGGTATTAATGAATTGTAACAGCGATACACTAACAATCCATCTCTTCTTTCGCATTTTATATTCTACACTTCAGTTTATCTCTCGGTGTGTGATTTTTACCTCGGCCTTCAGCCTTTATTAATGGGTAAAGCAGTATTATAAATTGCAAGAGTGCGCCGCACACCAATTAAATCACAGAAGTAAAAGTTTCTCTCAGTAATAAACACAGCAACCACACACCCTGCCCATGCGAAAACGTGAACAAATGAATAATATAGGAGGCTACAATCATCACTAGTGATATCTTTATATTTCCTCTTGTTCATTAACATTTTTGAATTTACTAAAATTATTAATATTGAATCCAGGTTAGTGAGTTTGCACTGAATTTGGCCATAACTGATTCGCCTTCACATGCCTCTCCGTTTTAAGTTGATTTTCGTCGTAAAACATAAAACACTTATCAGTACAGAATGAGTCACTTGCGCAACATTTAGGAATCTTTATTGAGGAAACGTTTCGCCACCTAATGGCTTCTTCAGTCCGATACAGAGAAGAACGGAGAAAGATGAGGAGTTGAGGTAATCAGTCCCTCGGCGTGGAATCGATGGACTGAAGAAGCCACTGGCTGGGGAAACGTTTCTTCAATAAAGATTCCCAAATGTTGCACAAGTGTGTCATTCTTCAATGTGTCAGTTATCTAAACCATTTACCTCACTATCATTACACCTCGCTAGTACTGATTACTCTCCACTCTCCCGTTAAAATACTTTTACTACAATTACATTGTTTTCTTCATTATAAATAACATTACTGCACTCTCCTCCCTTGTATAAATTATTCATAAATTTAAACATTAATCTTTCCCCAGCAGCTAGATGATAATGCTGGGAGGAAGTATTGAGTAATACGTGGCGGTTTGTGAGTGTGTACTCACCTAGTTGTGGTTGCAGGGGTCAAGTCACAGCTCCTGGCCCCGCCTCTTCACTGATGCAACGAACAGGGCCTGTAGACTACTTTACTACAGTGCTTCACGTAACAAACTCATAAAAGAACAGGATAATCTCTAGAGGTCATCATACACAGGGTTCACTTACTGAGGAAAAGGACTCTTCATAGTTTCTGCTTGTTTTATTAACTGCATTAATAATCACTTAAGGTTTCTATTATGAATTAAATAATTCAATCTTTAAAACAGAACTTCTCATATCGTAATCACTAGGTCACTCTTCCTGCTCCATGAGCTTTATCATATCTCTTCTTAAAGCTATGTATGGATCCTGCCTCCACTACATCACTCCCCAGACTATTCCACTTCCTGACAAATCTGTGACTGAAGAAATACTTCCTAGCATCCCTGTGATTCATCTGAGTCTTCAGCTTCCAAGTGTGACCCCTTGTTGCTTGTGTGTGTACTCACCTAGTTGTGGTTGCAGGGGTCGATTCATAGCTCCTGGCCCCGCCTCTTCACTGGCCGCTACTGGGTGCGTGTGTGTGTGTACCTGTTACTCCACCATATTGGTTGTATATATGCTGGGTTAGCCATCTATGGAAAGTAAAAACATATTATCACCCTAGTCCTTCATTTTAACTCACCTCAGTCCCTCATTTTACCTCACCTCGGACCCTTACTCCAGTCCCTCATCTTATGTTACCTCAGTACATCATTTTCCTTAACCCAGTTCCTCATCTTTTAACCCACTTTGTCTACATTAGTCCCTTGTTTTTATTACCTTAGCCCCTCACTCTCATTACACCATTTCCACCCTTCCTTCCTTCATCCACTTTTCCATTTCCCTTTTTCACGTTTTTCCTTGCACGCCCAGCACCTTTTTCTGCCTTTGATCCTCCCTGTTGGCACAAGGATGGGACCCCTTCCCTGTGTCCATCTCTCCACTGCCTGCCCTCCTCTCCACTCTCTCTCATTTCAATCCATCCGCTCAACCTCTCGTACGTCTTGGAGAGAAAAAATAAAACACTTAAAATGCTTTTAAGGTGCGATTCATTTTCTTCGTTTTTGTAAGTACAAACATTCATAATGAGCAACGAGAATACACTAACGTGTTCCAACATAATTTTCAGAGTCGGACTTGTAGGTTAGATGACACTCGACAGTAATAAGGCGCAAGTATTCTCCATACATCAGACACCCCTCTTCATCTAGCAGTGAATAAATATATGGGTATTAGTCTCCATATATTGCTGACCCAGTTTACCTAGCAGTGAAGATAAATAGTTCAGAGAACAGGCAGGACGATGAATGAGACACTTGTGCAACATATGTATATGTTTAATGTGGAAACGTTTCGCCAACAAGTGGCTTCCTCAGTCCAATACAGAGAAGAATGGTTGAAGAAGAGAAAGTGTATGAGGTAATCAGTCCCTCAACCCGAAGTTGATGTGATCAGTCCATGAATCTTGATACGAGTATAGCGTATGTGCGGAGGTGAAGCCTCACCTGTCTACAGTATATAATCTCTCTCTCTCTCTCTCTCTCTCTATATATATATATATATATATATATATATATATATATATATAGAGAGAGAGAGAGAGAGAGAGAGAGAGAGAGAGAGAGAGAGAGAGAGAGAGAGAGAGAGAGAGAGAGAGACAGACAGACAGACAGAGACAGACAGAGAGACGGAGACAGACAGAAACAGAGTACTGAAATGACAGAATCTTTTGCGCAAATTTCTATAAAGTTTTATTGGAATAAGTCACATTAGGAAGCGAGAGACACCGCCAATATCTTGCGTCAAGCTAGACACCCTCTTACTTTCTAACTCAGGTTGTTATAATAATTTAACCCGCACGGTTAATTTATGCTTCCCTTACATGCTTTTGGGCATTATTATTAACCTAAAAATAAATTCATAATTTTTAACCCTATTATTTAGAATGAAAACTGCGAAGTGATGTTTAATGTGGGATGATAATTAAACTTATCAATGTTGATAAATTGTGTAGTAGTTATTCATCTGAAGGTCTTAAGAACAACCTTGGCTTATATACAGTGATAGTCGTGGTCCGTGATGCTGTCTGCTGGTGACCACCTCACACCGTGAGGCTCAGTAATGATTATATTATCATTATCTACACACTCCATAAGACCCGCCACCTCAGTTTTAAAAAAAGTATCTACGAAAGTAAAACAGCACACTGTTTAAACACACAAAACTATTAAAAAATAGAAAGTTCCTAAAAATTACATAAGCTCACACAACTTTTATAAAACAAAAAGTGTCTACGATTTAAGAACCATAGACTTTGTTCTTAAGAACAACAATCTTAAGCGGGTCATCTACATGATTAACACCCGTGTCAGGACACAACTGTTTTGTCTCCTGATCAATATTATAACATTTAAAAACAACAGACTTAGTTAACTAGTATAACTATTCTAAAACGCAAAACAAGTAAAAACGAATACACAACAAATGGTATTTTAATATTCAGTTCAGTTCAGACTCTCAGGTAAGGACCCACTAGGGGCGAGGGGGAAGTGGGGACAGACGAAGAATAGCCGGTGAGAGGAAGAGCTGAAGGAGAAGAGAAAGAGTCAGGACTAAACCCAACAGTCTAACTACTGGAGATGGGTATATGTAGACTATTTTAATATACAACTACTAAAACAACCAAAACGTACCTACTAATTATTTAAAGAGATTATAAAAACCAGTTATGAAAACAGGGTAGAGGTAGCGGGGTACAAGACGTCCACTTCATTTAAAAAAAAAAAAAAAAAAAAAAAAAAACGTCAATTTCTGTAAACTACTGAAGACGTGTATTAATTGTCCTGTATCAAGTTCCTACAAATCAGCTGTGAGTATGTTTCCTCTGTGATAAACGTTAACAATTTTATACCGAGTTTTATAATGACATAATCAATGATGAAAATGGGAAGAGGAGGGGAACTCAGGTACATGGCCGCCCTGTACCTACTTCTCAATTTCCCAAACGTGTAACTGCTTCTTAAAACCCATTTCCATCACTGATAAAAACCTTCATTTATAAAACACGAGAAGCACTGCCTGTGAAGCTTGTTTACTTACTAATTCTTTCAGCACCAAAGGAGTGACTTAACCCTAATTTTTCTGGGCCATAAAAACATTTCTCCAACACAGAGTCAATAAGCTCTGGGGTTAATGGCCGAGGCTTGAAAAGAAATATTACGTAGGTTAATTTATAATGTTGATTTTGGATGAGCTCAGAACATTGGAATAGATGGAGGTGCCAGTGGTTGAGGATGCCAGGCTGATGAAGGGTGCCAGGTTACTGAGAGACATTCAGATACACATTAACACTATGTCTAGGAGATATACTACTAATTGATATAAAATGTAAAAACAGACTAACAAATTTACGCATTATGAGAAGTAATATTTAAAACAAGTAAAAAAAAATATATATCCTCAGGAATTGTTGAGTTATTTTGTATATAACGTAGTTGTTTTACAATAATAACATAAAACAATCACAATAATAGTATAACACATTACTAATAATACAATAACACAATATTAATAACACAATAATACAATACCAATACAATAACAGTAACACTAACATAATAACTGCTTGTAGAACACACGAGTACTGAGGAGAAAATATAATGGCTGTCGATCCAACACAATGACAACACTGGACGTATATCGGTGGCTGCAGGATCCTAGAAAGGTATCCCAGTATTGCATACCCTCAGTACCCTGTACCCCAGTGCACGCAAATCATAGTGCAGGGTGACGAACAACTTTGTAATACTGTTAAATATTAGCGTTGAAGATTTTAAGTGCAAGACAAGAGGCATTCAGTGGTTATCACATGAAAACTAATATCCCAGTTTCTTCATTAAAAACTGACAAATTCCAACACAAATTCTAACTTTCCACCAAGAAAGAATAATAATAAAAGTTTCAAGCAAAACTGAAGAGATAAATGGTTCAGAGAACCGACAAGTTGTTAAATTAGACACATATGCAACACTTGGGTATCTTTATTGTGGAAACGTTTCGCCACACAGTGGCTTCATCAGTCCAATACAAAGTAGAAAGGTATAAGGAGAGGAGGAGTTTGAGGTTATCAGTCCCTCGGCCTGGAGTCGATGTGTTCAGTCCATCAATCTTGTTGGAAGTGTAGCAAACGGCCGTAGAGATGGCTTATATGCTGTAATCAGGTGAGATGCAGCAGTAGGAGGCAGGTCATAGTGGTATCAACCACTAGTCGAAGTAAGTCCTTGTCCAAAGGTTTGGACAAATGTTGAAGAATCCCTTTGTATCAAGAACCCAAGAAGTTGCTGTGTCAGACAGGATGTAGATAAATGGTTCAGAGAACCGACAAGTTGTTAAATTAGACACATATGCAACACTTGGGTATCTTTATTGTGGAAACGTTTCGCCACACAGTGGCTTCATCAGTCCAATACAAAGTAGAAAGGTATAAGGAGAGGAGGAGTTTGAGGTTATCAGTCCCTCGGCCTGGAGTCGATGTGTTCAGTCCATCAATCTTGTTGGAAGTGTAGCAAACGGCCGTAGAGATGGCTTATATGCTGTAATCAGGTGAGATGCAGCAGTAGGAGGCAGGTCATAGTGGTATCAACCACTAGTCGAAGTAAGTCCTGTCCAAAGGTTTGGACAAATGTTGAAGAATCCTTTGTATCAAGAACCCAAGAAGTTGCTGTGTCAGACAGGATGTAGATAAATGGTTCAGAGAACCGACAAGTTGTTAAATTAGACACATATGCAACACTTGGGTATCTTTATTGTGGAAACGTTTCGCCACACAGTGGCTTCATCAGTCCAATACAAAGTAGAAGGTATAAGGAGAGGAGGAGTTTGAGGTTATCAGTCCCTCGGCCTGGAGTCGATGTGTTCAGTCCATCAATCTTGTTGGAAGTGTAGCAAACGGCCGTAGAGATGGCTTATATGCTGTAATCAGGTGAGATGCAGCAGTAGGAGGCAGGTCATAGTGGTATCAACCACTAGTCGAAGTAAGTCCTTGTCCAAAGGTTTGGACAAATGTTGAAGAATCCCTTTGTATCAAGAACCCAAGAAGTTGCTGTGTCAGACAGGATGTAGATAAATGGTTCAGAGAACCGACAAGTTGTTAAATTAGACACATATGCAACACTTGGGTATCTTTATTGTGGAAACGTTTCGCCACACAGTGGCTTCATCAGTCCAATACAAAGTAGAAAGGTATAAGGAGAGGAGGAGTTTGAGGTTATCAGTCCCTCGGCCTGGAGTCGATGTGTTCAGTCCATCAATCTTGTTGGAAGTGTAGCAAACGGCCGAGGGACTGATAACCTCAAACTCCTCCTCTCCTTATACCTTTCTACTTTGTATTGACTGATGAAGCCACTGTGTGCGAAACGTTTCCACAATAAAGATACCCAAGTGTTGCATATGTGTCTAATTTACAACTTGTCGGTTCTCTGAACCATTTATCTACATCCTGTCTGACACAGCAACTTCTTGGGTTCTTGATAAAGGATTCTTCAACATTTGTCCAAACCTTTGGACAAGGACTTACTTCGACTAGTGGTTGATACCACTATGACCTGCCTCCTACTGCTGCATCTCACCTGATTACGCATATAAGCCATCTCTACGGCCGTTTGCTACACTTCCAACAAGATTGATGGACTGAACATCGACTCCAGGCCGAGGACTGATAACCTCAAACCCTCCTCTCCTTATACCTTTCTACTTGTATTGACTGATGAAGCCACTGTGTGGCGAAACGTTTCCACAATAAAGATACCCAAGTGTTGCATATGTCTAATTTAACAACTTGTCGGTTCTCTGAACCATTTATCTACATCCTGTCTGACACAGCAACTTCTTGGGTTCTTGATACAAAGGGATTCTTCAACATTTGTCCAAACCTTTGGACAAGGACTTACTTCGACTAGTGGTTGATACCACTATGACCTGCCTCCTACTGCTGCATCTCACCTGATTACAGCATATAAGCCATCTCTACGGCCGTTTGCTACACTTCCAACAAGATTGATGGACTGAACACATCGACTCCAGGCCGAGGGACTGATAACCTCAAACTCCTCCTCTCCTTATACCTTTCTACTTTGTATTGGACTGATGAAGCCACTGTGTGGCGAAACGTTTCCACAATAAAGATACCCAAGTGTTGCATATGTGTCTAATTTAACAAAACTGAAGAGGTATTCTATAGATATCGCACATAAATCAATATCCCATAATACACTAATATTAAGTTTGAAGTCTCTTAGAAGTTGCGTAATCAAGTTATTGGGTTAAAGGTCTGAAGCCAATCAGATGAGGAATCCACAAATTATATCAAAACCAGTATTTCAATTTTCCCAATTTCCTCAATAAAAAATTTGTTTAATAATATGAAGACAAAGCTTCCTTTGAGAAACATATCAGCGATGAAAGCTTAAAACTAACCAGAGTTTTAGTGTGTGTGTGTGTGTGTGTGTGTGTGTGTGTGTGTGTGTGTGTGTGGGTGTTCTATCCAGGTTTTATAGATAAAAATGAAATGTATTATTTTCAAAGATAAACATTAGCAGCCTCTCCTCTGTTCCCTGAATTGTACCTATCATAATACCAAGCTAATTTATCCACTACTTAACCTTTGTATAATATTTATGTTACACGGTAATCTGAGAGCACATCTCCACTGCCTCCAGCCTCCTCCTCACTGCAACATCGACACTGCCTCCAGCCTCCTCCTCACTGCAACATCGACACTGCCTCCAGCCTCCTCCTCACTGCAACATCGACACTGCCTCCAGCCGCCTCCTCACTGCAACATCGACACTGCCTCCAGCCGACTCCTCATTGCAACATCGACACTGCCTCCAGCCGCCTCCTCACTGCAACATCGACACTGCCTCCAGCCTCCTCCTCACTGCAACATCTCCACTGCTTCCAGCCGCCTCCTCATTGCAACATCGACACTGCTTCCAGCCGCCTCCTCATTGCAACATCGACACTGCTTCCAGCCGCCTCATCACTGCAACATCGACACTGCTTCCAGCCGCCTCCTCACTGCAACATCTCCACTGCTTCCAGCCGCCTCCTCATTGCAACATCGACACTGCTTCCAGCCGCCTCCTCATTGCAACATCGACACTGCTTCCAGCCACCTCCTCCTTGCAACATCGACACTGCTTCCAGCCGCCTCCTCATTGCAACATCGACACTGCTTCCAGCCGCCTCCTCATTGCAACATCGACACTGCTTCCAGCCGCCTCCTCACTGCAACATCGACACTGCCATGGTTCACACCCATGCAAAAACACTGAACTACATTACTCTGATACATTATTCTTTTTACATGCAACGATAAACTTCTTTCCACAGACTCCTTCTTCCCTTATATTTTCACTGATTCTTCTAATCTTCCATACATCCGTCTACTGACACATACTTTCTCAAATACCTAAATGTATTCACTTCTTCCAAACTTCATTCCAATTTAACGTCCAATTTACACGTCAAAGACATTACTCATTAAAACTTTCTCTTTTTACACACCTTCCTAAACATCTCTTCCACCCTGCAATTCTTAAGTCTAACGTCGTAAGTCTAATGACTCAAATCTAAAGTCGTTAAGTCTAAAGTTTAAGTCTAATGTCGCAATTCTAACAGTCGCAATCCTAACAGTCTACCGTCACAATCTAGCATATAACGTCACAAGTTTACCATCGCAGGTTTAATATAGCAAACACACACACACACACACACACATACTCACACACACACGCACGCACACACACACACACACACACACACACACACACACACACACACACACACACACACACACACACTATCAAAGTCTCTATGAAAAATCTGCTAGAGTTAAAAGGAAAGGTGCCTTGTATAACTCCAATTCCACACTGTAAAATTATAATCTTCATCCGTTAAGGAGCTCATGAATAATCGTATTATAGTGCCATTATGTACTTCACAAGACCCCAATCCTACATCAAAGCCTCGTTAAATGCTAGGCGAATATACAAATTATATATAAATTGCCAATGAAGAATATAATATACATGAAAAATATATATGCATGTGAACGTATGTATATATAATAGATGAGAATGTGTGTGTATGTGTGTGTGTGTGTGTGTATACTCCCCTAGTTATGGTTGCAGGGGTCGATTCACAGCTCCTGGCCCCGCCTCTTCGCTGGTCGCTGCTAGGTTAACTCTCTCCTTGCTCCATGAACGTTATCGAACCTCTTCTTAAAGCTATGTATGGATCCTGCCTCCACTACATCACTCTCCAGATAGTTCCACTTCCTGACAACTCTATGCCTGAAGAAATACTTCCTAACATCCCTGTGACTCATCTGGGTTCTCAACTTCCAGCTGTAACCCCTTGTTGCTATATTCCATCTATGAATCATCCTGTCCCTATTCATCTTGTCAAATCCTCTCAGTATTTTATACGTCGTTATTATGTCCCTCCTATCCCTCCTGTACTCCAGTGTCGCCAGGTTGATTTCCCTTAACCTTTCCTCGTAGGGCATACCCTTTAGCTCCGGGACTAGTCTTATTGCAAACCTTTGTACTTTCTCTAATTTTTTTTGACGTGCTGCTTGACTAGGTATGGGTTCCATACTGGTGCTGCAAACTCCAATATGGGCCTGACGTACACACTGGACAGTGTCTTCAATGACTTTAATCAGATGTCGAAACGCTATTCTTAGGTGTGCGAAGCGCCCATATGCTGCAGCCGTTATTTGGTTGACGTGCACCTCAGATGTGCTCTGCATGATGCTCACCCCAAGATCCTTTTTCTTGAGTGAGTTTTTCAGCCTTTAACTTCGTAGGCTCTGTATATGTGTGTGATGTCTTTCCAGAATGCACTACAGATGAATAAAATGGACATAATAATTGCTTTAAAACCTTAAAACTATTTAACAGACGGCAGTGTACTCAAACTATGTATGTGCCAAGCAGACTGACAGTATCTGTTATTAGTTAGTGGTTCAGGGATCATCACCTCCGCTCTCCCGTCTCACAAGCCTCCTGCACTGGAAAGGAAATACTACAGGTATATTAGCTATTAGAAACCCACAGAAAAGTGAAGTGTGCACTGAATGTAATTAAAAATTTTGTTAAATAAATCATATGGATTAATTAACTCCTGTGGTAAAACATGTTAAACAGGTTGATTCACTATTTAGCAGCAACCACTTATGTTTACCAGTTTACAGACTCTTGGTTATCTTGTATATATTGTTTAAGTTTACCAACAACTTTAAAAGTGTAGAGTACAAAAGCAGACAACCTATATCGAGACGTTTCGCTGAGAGCCTTATAAAGTTATATGGGCACTGTATTCCAACTACCTATATTAAGTCCGCTCCATCCATTCCCAATGTATGTATATCACTCAGTGTGACGCATAATGAATAAGATTATTATTATATTTAGGGGAAACGCTAAACCAGTAGGGTTCATACTACTAGGGAATGGAAAACAGATTCGATCCAATCAAGGAAAGAACAAGTGCAGTTCTTTGGATCAAGAGCTCCTCACGTTGAGGTGATAATCAGTAAGAAAATATGAAAACTGGATGAAGTTTTATTATAATCATAGGGAGCGCTAAACCCGTAGAGATTTTACAGAGCCTGAGGAATGGGAGGTAATCAGGTTTAATCCAAGGACGGGGGAGGGTAGCTGCAAGTTCTTGGATGAAGAGCACTATACCAGTATGAAGGCACCACCACTGAAGGAACGTTCACTCAGAAAAGTGTAATCAACATCAGTAAGTCTGGATGAAACGAGAGCTGCAGAAAATAATGTTAATACGTTGTGGCTGGTTAATTCCTGACTGGAGTGTCCCAGTGTGGAGTCTAATACATGCACACCTTGTTGCTATTTTTCCACTCCCAGGAAACGCACATAATATTTTGTAAACATGTGGCCGTGAGAGAATGTAATTATCATAGTTTGCCGGTGTTGAGTTTAGTTGCTGAGTCCGCATCTAACTTTTAGTTCACGAGATTTATATATGTATCGTATATACTTAAGCACTATTCACTCATTCAGACTATTGAATCTAGCACCAGAAAATGGATGTGGCCAGTAGTTTACCCACCTGCTCATGTGTCCTAAATCACACCAGTTTTCCAATTCTTTTATTTTAATGCCAGCACCACTGAACAGGCTAATTATGACAAATACTAGAGTCAGGTAATTTTCCATGACGAATAAACCAATGCTAGTCTGCACTGTGTCAGTCACCAGTCCTTTCACTAGTATGTTACTCTAGCGTTCTAAAGCAATGTTCTTATTTTTCCCTGAATCATCTGGGTATTCAGCTTCCACTCGTCCTTCTTTTCTCGTACTAATTCTGTCCTTATGAATCCCATAAAGCCAGAGTTGTATATCGAGACTGCTTCTCACTTCCAGTGCCAGACTGTTGGCGAATCACAGTGCTTTCATTCTTTTTATTTCATAACGTTTACTGTGTATGAGTTGCACGCCACTACTTTGTATTCCAGGATCCACCACATGATGTTTTTTACCATATACTCCAAGACGGCCTTCACAAAAGTTAAGTATACTGTCCTGAAGGCTTCTTCGGGAATGTTCCTGAAAACAGTTCTTAGGTTAGCTAGTTTTCCAACTGGTGCTGAAACTATAGAGCTAATTAACTCCTAATAATATGCTTCTAATAATGTGCCTCTCCTCACATGCTTTAGCCCGTGTCCGGTCTTCTTAATCATCCCCTTTTAAACTTGTTACTTTATATTTAATCATGATTGAAATCTAATCACTTTCTTCATCACATCTGCAGCCGCTTGAAGCCATCTGTGAGCCTCTGTCTCTCTGCTTATCTTCATCATTCGTTCCACTTTATTCACATATCCAAAAATGTGCTCACGTAATTACCTAGTTGCAATTTTAAAGTAAATTTTACTGATTTTGAGTTGTAGCTTTTGAACCCGCTTCTCTCACAACACGTAGTCAAAAGTATCACAAAAGATAAACAAATATGGCAGCTTACTGATCAGCAGAACTGCTTGGTCAGTACAACATTTTGATTAACTTAACAAATGTTCTCTTTTATTGATAAACGAAGAGCAAATGAAGAGGAAGAGTGATGTCGGCGGCGAGTGGGGAAGGGTATGACTAGCAGGGAACAATGAAAAATAAAATAGCGAAGGATAAATGAAAATCAAAGGATGAACTAAAACTGGGAAGGGTGAGTGATGAAGGGCTCTTGATAGAGAGGATGATGGACAGATGGGAAAGAGGGGAAGGCAAGAAGATACGATGTAAACCCAAGTTACCTGGGCACACAAAGATATGGATACATTTAGTTACTAAAACATTTTTGAATGCAATCTCTCTCCCCTAAAAAGTGAACCCACAAATAATTTCTTTCCTATATAAACTTGCTAAGTAAATTTCAATAACAGACCCCATTATTAAAGTGCTTGCCGCTGCCAACCTAACATTACCCTCCTTTCCAAGTCACTTCACTCCTTCCGTTCTCTCAAATAAAATAAAAAATTGAAAAATATCTTCTCCACATTCCAGCTCTAAAAATAAGACAATAAACATTAACTGGCGTCTAAAAGAACAACGTGTTGCTCACTCTGAATATAAAATTTTAGTATATTAAATTATGGAAGTTGTCGAGGTTGTGCTACAAAACAACTCCCTCACCTGCCTATCACTGTCTATTCATTCTTTTCAGTCTTTGTCTCTACTTTTCTTGTATTTTTCCTGCGCCTTACCTCTTTCCGAGTCCGATCTTTTTCTTTCTTAAATTATCAGAGTCTGAATCTTTCCTGTCTCTGTGTCTATCTTTCCTGTCTCTGTGTCTATCTTTCCTGTCGCTGTATCTATCTTTCCTGCCTCTGTGTCTATCTTGCCGCTTTGTCTATCTTTCCTGCCTCTGTGTCTGTCTTTCCTGTCTCTGTGTCTATCTTTTCTGTCGCTGTGTCTATCCTGTCTCAGTATCTATCTTTCCTGTATCTGTGTCTATCTTTCTTCTGTATGTCTGGACCTTTCTAGTTCAAACCTTTGTTGCTGACTGGATGTGTACCTTGCTTGTATCAGTCATTTTCCTGTTTGTCATTTTGTTTCAATTATCTGTGTGTGTTGACTTTCTCTATATTCGTAAAAAATCTGTGTTTGTACTTTCCGTATATATATCCGTATTTTTCCCTCCTGTGTTTGTGTTTATAATGTACTTTTGTCTCTCACTACGTCTGTACATCACATTAAGGTTGTTACTGGTAATAACCAACATTAATTTTTTTTCGGTGTCCAGATAATGCGGAATTTTTTTCTCACTAACCACAAAAGAATCAAAAGCGTCTTATTAGCAACAACAAAGTTCTCAGAGTTTTGCCCCTAAACCAGAGTTATGTTTCGGAAAATACCAATTTGGAGCACTGGAGTGTTTTTTTCACGCCGTCTCCTGAGTGTTTTGGGGCAACTTAGTAAATTTCCCAGGCACTTCCAGGAGCAGTTTCTCATGCCGGGCGTCTCCTCCAGGTCGCAGCCACAGGAAATTACATGCAAATTTCTGACGAGTCTATCCAGTTTCCCGTTCTCCTTGTTGTATTCTTTCCTCGAGTCTCTTCCTGTTTCTTCACCTTCTTCCGTTTCTCTTCAGTCCTTCCTCAACTCCTAGTGTACACATATTTTCTCGTTTCATTCTTCCTGTATCTTCACTTCCACTTGTTTTCCATTCCTTTATTTTTTCAAATAACTATCACTAGACACTGAAATCCAGGTGTTTCCATTTTTTCACATTAATCGCAACACTTGTGGTAACACTACAAGTGATGCTTCACCCTCGAACTAGTCACTCATCGCTTGTCTTAATTCCTTTGCATATACAAGTATCCCCAGAAAGGGTATACCTATTGTGGATGTCAGTTTTCTTTCTTCTTCCTTCAAGGATCCCGTGTAATAATTTGAAAATTCTTCTGATGGGTTTCAAACTTTTAAAATTGTGTATGTTACCTTTAGATTGCCTTTGAGTTGTGTAGGTGCCTTTTTTAAAAATGAAAAGATAGAAGCTTCTATTCGATAACCTGGGAACGCATCTGATCGACTTGAAACTTTATCCACTAGAGAGGTTAGCATGAGCCACCAGAGCGACCACACATACACGTTTTTATGAAAAATATCTTGCATCCGTGGTGACAGTGGCGACCCTTGCTAACCTCTCTAGGTATAAATATACCTAGCTGGAAGAGTCTTATTGCAGCCATCATTGCCCAGAAGCTAAGAGGATAGGCGTGGTTGCCGAGGGTTTGAATCCCACCCACTCCTTCACATGGATAACATATTAACAAATACAGAATAGGAAACATTATATCTGGGATAACAGTAACGTCGGGCACTGTAAAAAACAAGAGCCAGGGGGAGATATAGCAGTAACTAGTGAATGGAGAGGACCTGACGACCCATCAAAGGGCATTCCTCGGCGCAGGAAAGTTCATAACCACAATTTTTAAAGGGGTGGACCGGTAAGCCAGTGGAAGGCCTCGGTCAGATGACCAAAAGATACAGCTGCGGTCTAAGACCCGCGTCAGGAAACACTTGTCCTGTTTCCTGACAAACCTTACCTAACCGAAGTTAACCTCGACGAAGGCGAGAAACCCTTGAGCTACTCTCCTCTTGGATCAACTCTGATTATCTCCCATTCTGCATGAGTATTATGACGAACTACAGGTATAATACTTCACCATGATTATACTATTATGAGCCAATGATCTCATAAATCAAGCGTAGTGACGGAGACAAAGATCACTGAGAGGTAAGACTGCTAAACTCTGTAGTGAGTAGTGGTACGTGGGTACCACAAGACATCCTTAATTTCCTTAAGGTGAGTCAAATATACCATTAAAACCAATTGAAACAATGAGCCATTAAGTTTTGGTTTCAACTGAGATAGAGTGAGAAGCCAATAGCAAATGAAGCAAATTACGCCATTTTTACTGATATTTTAAGAAAGCCATCACTACCCACATCACCGGGGAAAATACTCACACTCAACCTAGAAATCAGTTATGTTTGCAAAATTTACATAAAGAACATAAATTGATTTGTCATTTGGGTTGAAAGCTTAACAACTGGACAAAGAGTCATTAAGACTGTATGTAACCTGTTCATCACCCGTCAAGAATATTTTATTACCTAAAATATGGATTAAAGTATATTCTCGACATATATACACCGAGAGACATACACCTCTCGGTGTATAATCTTGAAGTATAAATTTAAAGTGGATAACATGAACACTTGCTAGCCTTCCACCTGATCAATAATTTGCTCATCCTCCTTTAAAAAACAAACTATTAGCTAATTTTATGCAAATTTTCGATGTGCATTTTTTTTTTTTTTTTCACCAAAGATAACAGAAATTTAACCTATCCTTGTTAGAATTTATGTACCATAAAATAAATAAATATACCCATCAACTTTATTTACTTAGAGGGGAGGAGGGGAGGTGAAGGGGGCGGTGGAGGAGGGAGGTGAAGGGGGCGGGGGAGGGGGCGGTGAAAGGGTGACAGATGGGGAAAGGGTTGATGGTGAAGTCAGCAGAGTGGTTTTGAGAGAGGAGTTACGATTGACAAAAATTCTCTGAATTTACACATTCCAGAGTTATGGCTGAAAATTTATTTGATCTAGACGGTGACCTGACATGGTGCCTAGACATGACCTTCGTCCTTCACTGATCTGAACGAAAATCAAAAGTTGCTCCTCTGTTGACACAGACTGATAAACAGACTTGTAATAAACTTTATAAATTCTTGGTACACAGTTGAGTATATTTCTGTGTATAAAACCTTATAACAAATATGGTATCAAGTCAATAAAGACAACAGTATCAGCACAATGTAACAACAAGTCAATAAAGACAACATAACAAGTCAACAAAGACAACAACAACAGTGTAACAAGTCAACAAAGACAACAACAACAGTGTAACAAGTCAACAAAGACAACAACAACAGTGTAACAAGTCAACAAAGACAACATCAGCACAATGTAACAAGTCAACAAAGACAACATCAGCACACTGTAACAAGTCAACAAAGACAACATCAGCACAATGTAACAAGTCAACAAAGACAACATCATCACAATGTAACAAGTCAACAAAGACAACATCAGCACAATGTAACAAGTCAACAAAGACAACATCAGCACAATGTAACAAGTCAACAACCAGACTTTAAGTTATCGCACTGAAACAAAATCTGGGAATGGTCTATATAAAATTATATAACAGCAAAAACCTTTCCCTAGTTCCAGTGCACAAGCCTTGGAAAGTTGAAGCTGATCGGATGAGGTGTTAAGTTATGAAAGGAAAACATTGGAGGGGAAAAACTTAGGCAACAACCTAATGAATCTCCAACGTTTACTTTTGGTATATATATTTTTTTAATATTCTGCTTCACAGGTTTAGTAACGAGTGATAATTGAATTATGTTATCAGAGGGCTAAATATTCGTAAAAAATTTCCATAACAAACGTTTTATGAATAATAATCGTAGTTTTCCGCCATCAACGTTGTGATAATTGAAGGCATTTACACTTTCACCAAAGATTTAAATCAGAGGAGTAAACTGGTTGTCACGTCCTCATCTAATTGTGGCTGAGTGGGTCGAGTCTTAGATCTAGGCTCCGTGTGTGTGTGTGTGTGTGTAACAATACAATCTAGGCCATGAAAAAATAACACAAAAGAACAAGAAATAGACCTCGTAGCCTTTGAATTCCTAAAAAAAAAAAATCTTTTTCATAAGCCTGGTTCACCGGACCCTGAAGGCGTCGATCCCTAACTGACGTTTCATTGTGATTTTTTTACATTATTTCACGTCATCTAGTTATAACTTACATTCAAGATCAAGCAACGTCTTTGACTTTAAAAGAATAAGACTTGATTTAGAGATGGAAATTATGCAAATAGATTAAAACAATCAGAATAAGCACAGCAGAAACCTTCTTGTAGAAGATTGGCGGGAAAATACTGCTTGTCCCTCTCCTGCAACAGGTTTTCGAGATGTAACTAAGTCTTCTCCTGGAGCAGATGGTCAAGAGGTCTGATTATTTAATCAATTGGAAGGACGTTCGCCAGTATAATTCTCCGTGCCAGATCTTGGCTTCTGACTCAATCAACTGGGTCTTGTTGTGTCTTTTGTTAACTCTTGATATAGAGCTAATAAAAAGAATGCGATCAGGAGAGGACAGAGTGAGATCTGGACCGACTACATGTGTGGTACAAGTGGCTACTGGGACTCAATCCAAACAAAAACTGAGGCATGCGAACCGGAAAAAAAGGATAAATGACTGGAGACAGCACAGTCTAAAAGTTGTTAATATCAATGAAAAAAAAGATTTTGAAGTTAAATGAAATAGATTTCACGAGTAATAAACTGTGTAATGAGCATAAAATAAACAATTCGGTGACCCCACTCACGCAAGACCGTTACCGCACCGGATAGGTCATAATGTGTACAAAATTTTCTGAACCTGGACTTCTTAGTCACGGAAAAACCTTCACAATTTTGTGAATAAGAACAAGCTCAGGTTCAAAAGATTTTTGCACATACTGATGCTGTGTGAGTGACGTCAACGGTTCATTTCCCGGTCATCCCTACACAATGTGGGGGTTAATATCACACTAATTATATCACCGGAGGTTCTCAGGGAACAACTTCAGCGGCATATGGAAAACTAGCTAACTTCAAAACACCATTCAAGAACGTCAACAAAGATGCCTTCAAAATTTTATACACGATGTATGTAAGGCATATCATGGAGTCTGTGGTTCAGCATGGAGCCCCAACCTGGCTGAATATATGCAGAATCTTGAAAAGGCTCAAAGACGCGCAAAAAACGTAAGCTTCAAGTGGGAGGAATGAACCATTTCGAGATACTGAGAGAACTTAACTTGATGAATTTATCTTACAAGAAAGACTAGGGAGACACAACACTATACAAATTTTTTTAGAGGAATTGTTAAAGAAGGTATGGATTGACTATTTTAGTTATGAAGATCAGAGGGAAGTGAACACAGGTGAAAGCTGAAGACAGATGAACCAAATGGATAACTGGATGCATTTTTTTAGCCTCAGGATGGTTGAAAAATGGAATGACTTGGATGAGTAAGTAGGGGATGCAGATTCAGCTTTAAGAATATGTATAGTTAGGTCCATTAGGCCAAAAACAAAAAAACATAAACAGAAATTCCGGTCAAAGTAACTCAGTACTTTGAGTCAGGAGCTGAGACTCGACCTCCTGCACCATAAATTGGTGAGGAGTCTCCTGAGCTCTATTATACCGAAAGAGATAAAAAAAATTAATCATTCTATAAAATGTTTACTTTAAATGACCTGCTTGATGTTAAGCTGTTGCTTACAACCATTCTTGGTGAAAGTATCGCTAACTCTCCGCCAGCACAAACTTGAGAAAAATAACATTTTTTAAAGTGCAAACACGTCATAATGAGATTTTGGAATAAGAAAAAATTATCGGAACGTAACTTTCCGTGTCGAGTCGCTAATGAAAATCAAAGAAAAGTAGTGGGGAAGTGAGAAGAAAAATGGAAAAAGGTGGGAGAAAAGTTTAATATTGAAGGTAGGAAGAGATATGATAGCCTCACACTCAGTAACACACACACACACACACACACACACACACACACACACACACACACACACACACACACACACACACACACACACACATTCAGCGAAAAAAAACAATATATAACTGACCAAGTGTCTATCGGCAAGTACCTTTGACAACTGGTAACTAACACATAAAACCACATAGGCCAAATGTCTATCAACAGGTGCCTTTGACAACTAGTACCTAACACACACACACGCCCCGATGGCATGGTGGCTAGCGCTCTTGCTTCACACACGGAGGGCCCGGTTTCAATTCCCGACGGAGCCGAAACATTTCGAAGTGTTTCGTTACACACACACACACACACACACACACATACATACAACAGGCCTAGTGTCTAATCGACATGTGCCTAGGACAAAATGGTAACTAACAGTGGGACCAGATAATATCTCTCCGTGGGTCCTGAACAGATACTGTGTACGCCACTAGCAACAATCAGCAAGTCAATCACACACGGCAACTGCCAGAGGTGTGGAAAACAGTAAATACAGTCCCAGTTTTTACGAAAGGGGACAGACAGGTAGCATTAAACTACAGACCAGTGTCACTGACATGTATAGCATGCAAGGCTATGCAGAAAATTATCAGAAGAAAAAATTGTGGAGCACCTGGAAAGGCGTGGGTGCATAAATGACAGCCAGCAAGGTTTTCGAAATGGTAAATCGTGTTTCACAAACCTGGAGTTCTAGGCCAAGGTAAAAGAAGGCAGGAGAGAGAGATGGGGATGGGTAGATTGCATTTTCTTGGACTGTAGGAAGGCTTTTGACAACACCGAACAAGAGACTGGGACACAGGCTAGAGGAGCAGGCAGGAATAAGATAGAAGGTACTACAGTGGATCAAGGTATATACAATAGGAAGGAAATAAAGGGTGATTGTCAAGGAAAAGGTGTCAAAATGGGTGCATGTGACTAGTGGGGCTCCACAAGGATCAATACTGGAGGTGGGTGACTTGATGCTGGTGAAAGACTCTTGACCTACACTTCTCTTCCTTGGATCAAATCTGCTTGCCTTTACTCCCCATGCCCCAGGTGATTTATTACCATTGGCGCCCTTGCATTGTTCAACCTCTTTCACTAACAGCCCTGGTGGCAGTGTTAATATGTGTTATGGTGGTGATATTTAAGGTGGCAGTGTTAATATGTGTTATGGTGGTGATAGTTAAGTGTTGTTGTTAGTGGTGGTTGTCATAATGGTGTTTGGAAAGAAGTTAAGATAACTATGGATTTTTGTAATAAAATTAATAAAGAGTTTAATGTAAATAAGTAAACATGTTTTAACGTAAATGGAGGATGGAATGTCTTGTGTCTGTTGTAGATAGATAGTTGTAATTGTGTGTCATAGGTTTAATTGTGAGTGTGTGGGGTGATGCATGTTGTCAGTGGCGGTGGTGCATCCCGGGTAATGACATGTCACGGAACTTGTGTTGTCAACTTTGGAGCTAGAGAATTAGGTGGCGATTATGTTACCATCACTTGGATGTCATTTGTCATGATTCTGAAGAATCACGCAAATTGGTGATGAAACTAGACGACGTCCCGGTCCCTTCTGGTGCAGTATCAAGGACAGGCAGAAATCTCTTCTAATTCCTTCTATTGTTTGTTAATTGCCAAATGTTCTAGCTTGATATTATAACCTGTGTTCTCCACTTGCCATGATTTCCTGAAAATTGAATTTAGTTTCACCACTAATATTATTTAACACTGGTAATTGTGAGTATTTTCTTTTTTTCTCTCTATTCATATCATTTACGTGATTGATGGGTTATTTATGAAGCACTAATTATACTCAATTCGCCCATTTATCCGAGTTATATAGCTTTAAATTTAGCAACAGCATGACATAAATGTTAGTGATGGACGCGTGTTGTGTAGTGACAACAGTCTGAGCTTAATCAACGTTCTTTTATGAACGAGTGAGAGGTCACTTTGGCCCACCGCTTGATTCACGATGTTTTATTCTTAAAATATTTATCTAATTACTGTAGGCTAGATTACGTTGGGTTAGACTAATTTTCTTTAACATAGGTTAATTTTCGTTAGCTTTGTGTAGGTTAAGTTAGCTTAATTTATTTTAGGTTAGTTCATGTTAGGTTTGTTTAGTTTTCATTAGGTTAATATAGAATAGATTAGGTTAATTTAAGTAAGGTTAGTTTTCTTAGGGCTTAGTTCATTTACGTTAAGCTAGTTTAGGCTTCCCCAATAAATATTAACTCAAATGAACTCGCTTTAACACACCGTAAGAAACCAATTAGTAGACCAAGGAGTATATTAACAATATGAATGTCTTGACTGAATCTTCTGAACTCTTATAAACATTGCAAATGTGAAGTGTTTTTTTAAAGTGGAAGAAACTGTACTGAAAGTTGGTCTATGTAACTTGCTTAGACTAAGCTATATGCTCCTTGTATAGTATGTGAGTCGGTGTGTGTGTGTGTACTCACTTAATTGTGGTTGCAGGGGTCGATTCATAGCTCCTGGCCCCGCCTTTTCACTGGTCGCCACTAGGTCCACTCTCCCTGCTCCATGAGCTTTATCATACCTCTCCTTAAAGCTATGTATGGATCCTGCCTCCACTACGTCACTCTCCAGACTATTCCACATCCTGTATGTGTGTGCTCACCTATACGTGGTTACAGGGGTCGAGTCTCAGCTAATAGCCCCGCCTCTTCGTTGGTCGTTAATAGGGTCACTCTCCTGGCTTCGAAATCCGTATTGTACCTCATCTTAAAGATATGTATGAACCCTACCTCTACCACTTCATTCTCGAGGTCGTTGCATTGACTGACTACTCTTAAGACTGAAGAAATACTTCCTGACATCCATGTGATTCATCTGTGTTTTCAACTTCCAGCTGTACGCATGTGTTCCTGTTTCCCTGTCTCTCAAACAATCTATCCCTGTCCAACCACATAGAACATACCCCTTAGCTCCGGAACTAGTCTTGTTGCAAACCTTTTCACTTCCTCCAATTTCTTATTATGCTAGACTAGGTATTGGTTTCATACTGATGCTGCATACTCTAATATGAGTCTGACGTACACCGTATACGTACAGAGTCGTGAATGACTCCTTACTTAGATTTCTTAAAGCTAGTCTTGGACTTGCATTTGCTGCAGCAGTTATTCAGTTGATGCGCCCCTTAGGTAAAGTATGCACCCCAAGGTCCTTCTCCTTGAGTTAGATTTGCAGCCTTTATACGTGCCCCCCCGCTTTCCCAGAGCGTGTACTTCGTCTGCGGTCTTCTTTGCCCTTCCCCAAGCTTCATAACTTTGTACTTCCAGTAATCTATAGTCAGGCCAGACCAGCTGCCAATGCAGCACCATTTGAAGGCGTTTCTCGTCCTCATCTACTTGTATTCTTTTCATTAGTTTCACATCTGCGAACAGGCAAATCTCTGACTCTATCCCTTCCGTCATGTCATTCACGTATACATGAAATAGTACCGGTTCTAGTAGTTAAAGTAGTTAACTGGGACAGTGATGAAATAAGACATTTATTTGGAAAATTAATGTTTAAATGAAAAATACACGGCAAGGATATGACAGATTTAATGCGAGATATGACTACCCTTTGCTTTTATAAGCATTGCTACACGCTTTGGCATAGACCTGACCAATGTTGATCACATTTTGGCAAGTTCTTCGTAATAGTACCAGGTCCTAATAAAAGCAGCAATTAGCTTATCCACAGTTGAAAAGTCCTGTTTCGCGATCCTGCCTTTGGTTATTGCCCATAGGTTATCAATTGGGTTGAGGTCGGAAAAGTTTCCGGGCCAATTTAGAAAGCTTATCCCACTCTCTTCGAAGAATGTCAGCTTTTTTCTGGAAGTGTGGCATGAAGCAAGATCCTGCTGGAAAATGTCTTCTCCATCAAGAAAGTCTCTATCCACAATAGGAAGCAAATGAGTTTGCCAACTTGAAGGAACCTTCGTCGAACAGCTGAAGAATCAACATTTACGCCAGATAAAGCCAACTCTTTCTGTAGATCTTTGCTGGTTTTCTTGGGATCCTTCACACTATTTCTTATAATGACCTTCTCATCGTGAGGAGTCTTACGTTTTCTTCCAAATGACGCAGCGCTCAACATCACCAGTGTCGTCAGCTCTCTTCAGAATCCGACCAACAGTTGACTTTGCTAGGCTCAAATTTTTGGTGATGTGTCTGATACTCAAATAAGCATGTTTTCTAAGTACAATACTAGCACACTTCCCAGGTGTAACATCCATTATGAATTTCAGCAGTAATTATGAAATGAGAGGGAGAATTTGGCACTCACGGACCACGTTTGCAGGAATAGTCTTACAGAACAACAGCTATTGTAGCACTGACTGGAGTAGTAGGGTAACACCACAGCTGGATGGTTGTCAGACGTCAGTAGAAAAACTCTTATGGAAAGAAAAGAACCCATACTACATTAATTAAGCCGGAGACTAACACATATGAGATAATCACAAAATTTACTCCTGTCCGAATTAATTTGCACACTACTGTCAACATTCCAGTGTTTGGCATTTTCAACATGAACAAATTTAATATATATATATATATATATATATATATATATATATATATATATATATATATATATATATATATATATATATATATATATATATATATATATATATTTTTTTTTTTTTTTTTAACACATCGGCCGATTCCCACCAAGGCAGGGTGGCCCGAAAAGAAAAACTTTCATCATCATTCACTCCATCACTGTCTTGCCAGAAGGGTGCTTTACACTACAGTTATAAAACTGCAACATTAACACCCCCCCTTCAGAGTGCCGGCACTGTACTTCCCATCTCCAGAACTCAAGTCCGGCCTGCCGGTTTCCCTGAATCCCTTCATAAATGTTACTTTGCTCACACTCCAACAGCACGTCAAGTATTAAAACCATATGCCTCCATTCACTCCTATCAAATACGCTCACACATGCTTGCTGGAAGTCCAAGCCCCTCGCACACAAAACTTCCTTTACCCCTCCCTCCAACCTTTCCTAGGCCGACCCCTACCCCGCCTTCCCTCCACTACAGATTTATACACTCTCGAAGTCACTCTGTCTCGTTCCATTCGCTCTACATGTCCAAACCACCTCAACAACCCCTCCTCAGCTCTCTGGACAATCGTTTTGGTAATCCCACCTCCTCCTAATTTCCAAACTCCGAATTCTCTGCATTATATTCACACCACACATTGACCTCAGACATGACATCTCCACTGCCTCCAGCCTTCTCCTCGTTGCAACATTCATCACCCATGCTTCACACCCATATAAGAGCGTTGGTATAACTATACTCTCATACATTCCCTCTTTACTTCCATGGACAAGGTTCTTTGTCTCCACAGACTCCGAAGTGCTCCACTCACCCTTTTCCCTCATCAATTCTATGATTCACCTCATCCTTCATAGACCCATCCGCCGACATGTCCACTCCCAAATATCTGAATACATTCACCTCCTCCATACTCTCTCCCTCCAATCTGATATCCAATCTTTCGTCACCTATTCTTTTGTTATCCTCATCACCTTACTCTTTCCTATATTCACTTTCAATTTTCTTCTTTTACACACCCTACCAAATTCATCCACCAACCTCTGCAGCTTCTCTTCAGAATCTCCCAAAGCACAGTGTCATCAGCAAAAGCAACTGTGACAACTCCCACTTTGTATTTGCTTCTTTATCTTTTAGCCCAACACCTCTTGCCAAGACCCTCGCATTCACTTCTCTTACAACCCCATCTATAAATATATTGAACAACCACGGTGACATCACACATCCTTGTCTAAGGCCCACTTTTACTGGGAAATAGTCCCTTCCCTCCTACACACTCTAACCTGAGCCTCACTATCCTCATAAAAACTCTTCACTGCTTTCAGTAACCTTCCTCCTATTTCATACACCTGCAACATCTGCCACATTGCCCCCTATCTACCCTATCATACGCCTTTTCCAAATCCATAAATGCCACAAAACATCTTTACCCTTATCCAAATACTGTTCACCTATATGTTTCACTGTAAACACTTGTTCTACACACCCCTACCTTTCCTAAAGCCCCTTGTTCATCTGCTATCCTGCTTTCTGTTTTACTCTTAATTCTTTCAATAATAACTCTACCATACACTTTACCAGGTACACTCAACAGACTTATTCCCTATAATTTTTGCACTCTCTTTTGTCCCCTTTGCCTTTATACAAAGGAACAATACACGCTCTCTGCCAATCCCTAGGTACCTTACCCTCTTCCATACATTTATTAAATAATAGCACCAACCACTCCAAAATTATATCCCCACCTGCTTTTAACATTTCTATCTTTATCCCATCAATCCCAGCTGCCTTACCCCTTTCATTCTACCCACTGCCTCACGAACTTCCCTACACCCACAACTGGCTCTTCCACACTCCTACAAGATGTTATTCCTCCTTGCCCTACACACGAAATCACAGCTTCCCTGTCTTCATCAACATTTAACAAATCCTCAAAATATTCTCTCCATCTTCCCGATACCTCTAACTCTCCATTTAATAACTCTCCTCTCCTATTTTTAACTGTCAAATCCATTTGTTCTCTAGGCTTCCTCAACTTATTAATCTCATTCCAAAACTTTTTCTTATTTTCAACAAAATTTGCTGATAACATCTCACCCACTCTCTCATCTGCTCTCTTTTACATTGCTTCACCACTCTTTTAACCTCTCTTTTTCTCTCCATATACTCTTCCCTCCTTGCATCACTTCTACTTTGTAAAAACCTCTCATATGCTAACTTTTTCTCCCTTACTACTCTCTTTACATCATCATTCCACCAATCGCTCCTCTTCCCTCCCGCACCCACTCGCCTGTAACCACAAACTTCTGCTGAACACTCTAACACTACATTTTTAAATCTACCCCATACATTTTCAACCCCATTGCCTACACTCTCACTAGCCCATCTATCCTCCAATAGTTGTTTATATCTTACCCTAACTGCCTCCTCTTTTAGTTTATAAACCTTCACCTCTCTTTTACTTACTGATTCTATTTTCCTTGTATCCCATCTACCTTTTACTCCCACTGTAGCTATAACTAAAAAGTGATCTGATATATCTGTAGCCCTCTATAAACATGTACATCCTGAAGTCTACTCAACAGTCTTTTATCTACCAATACATAGTCCAACAAACTACTGTCATTACGCCCTACATCATATCTTGTATACTTATTTATCCTCTTTTTCTTAAAATATGTATTACCTATAACTAAACCCCTTTCTATACAAAGTTCAATCAAAGGGCTCCCATTATCATTTACACCTGGCACCCCAAACTTACCTACTACACCCTCTCTGCATGTACATATATATATATATATATATATATATATATATATATATATATATATATATATATTAAAGAGATAGAGAGAGAGATTACCTACCACTGCCACTATCAATTAAAAGCAGCACCTACCAGAAACACCAACATCTGTCAACAGCAACTACCACAATCCCAAACAACCATCAACATTATCAAGTGCAAACACCACCAACCATCAACATCATCTACCACAAATACCACCACCTTCCACAACGACCATCATCAACACCATCTTGAGCAAACACCATCAACACCACCTACCACAAACATCACCAAACAACAACAACCACAACAACCCACCCACTTGTTTGAACAACTGAATCAATATTTCGAGTGGCTGTGGATGTCCCTAACGTTGAGCAACAATAAAAGCCAGTTACACACGCTCACACACACACACACACATACACCCCCTCCACACACACACACACAGGAGCTGTGACTCGACCCTTGCAACCATATACAGGTTGAGTACACACACACATTTAGTAACTAATTAACACATTTCCTAATATCATCAACAGGGAGAACAAAGTATATAAAGGCATATATGTGTGCCCGCGTGCATATACTCACCTATTTGTGGTTGCAGGGGTCGATTCATAGCTCCTGGCCCCGCCTCTTCACTGATTGCTACTAGGTCATCTCTCTCCCTGCTCCATGAGCTTTATCAAACCTCGTCTTAAAACTATGTATGGTTCCTGCCTCCACTACATCACTTTCTAGGCTATTCCACTTCCTGACAACTCTATGACTGAAGAAATACTTCCTAACATCCCTTTGACTCACATGTGTGTGTGTGTGTGTGTGTGTGTGTGTGTGTGTGTGTGTGTCCTGAAAAAAATGAGGCACAGAAAAGATCATAAATGAAGATTGGAAAATATTGTGAGGTCAAAGATACAAATTACAGAACATATAAAACAAATTAACACTGGTGCTAAATAGCCTAAAAAAAACTGGTTGCGCAACCTGCGTTCTCGTCTTCAGACTCTTTTGAGTTATCCAAGGTTCTCTACACATATGCTGCTATGTATGATAATCTATGCAACTGTATTTGTGTATACCTGAATAAACTTACTTACATAATACCATTCTAGAAAATATAGTAGCGATATTACAAAAAATGGAGATATAGAAGATCCCTTAAACTACAGAGCAATGTAGCCTACTAGTGTGATAGGCCAAAACATCGAAACAATTTGGTTTCTTTTCAAGATGATCTTGTATCTACAACCTGCTGAATTATTACTGAAAGAGAAGCAATTCGTTACAATTCACTTAGCTGACTAGGCTTCAGCAGGCTGTGAATACAAAAACTATGGTAAGGTTAAAACAAACAAAGCGATAAAACGACGACAAAACAAAATAATGTCAGTAGCCGGTGGTAGCGTCAGAGCAGCAGCGAGCAGGAACCTCTGATTGGCCAGTTTAGCAAGTAAGCACAATTAAGAGACATTCACACATGTGTACACCTGAAAAAGAGGGGGACAGGGGCGGTCATGAACACATACAGGCAGGAAAGTAGACTGACAGATGTGTTTCTGTGCTGTTGTATGAGTCACTAACTAGTACAGAAACACACATCAGGGCAAGCCCACAAACATTTACTTACAAAGATATGAATATCACAAACTAAAGAATGAGAGAAAAGTGAATGACAGTTTAAAAAATGCAAGAAAGAGGATCAGACATAGGTATTTTAGAGCAGACTGGAAGTAGAAAGGCATGCCAGAAACGACATGTGAGCCACAGAAAACACCAAAACCATCCTATTTTAAAGCCATGTCAGAAAGAAGCTACTTAAAAAAAATTAAGGACCTGTACATGCAAAACGAAAATTATATGGGAAAAAATAATATAAAAAATCTTTCACACCTGAACATGAACCCTCCTACAAGAAGAGGGAAGAAAACTCTATACAGTACTCGACAATACGTAAGTAATAAATTAAGAAGCACTGAGTCACTATAGAAAACTGAATAGAGCAAAGGCAATAAGATCAGACTGATTCTCACGTGATTTCTGAAGCCATAACTCAACATCCACTGTCAATGAAACCAATTTTCAGACAACTAGAAAACAATCAATGATTTTAGCAACACTGTCAGGAAGTATTAGTCTGTTAAGCTACAGACTAACACGGCACCTTTGACATACATATAATGTAACATAAAAAAATGTATAAAAAAAGACTAGTAAAAATTTTTATGGGGACCTCGCACTGGAATACCAGCAAGGATTTAGATATGGAAAACCCTGCCTTACAAACCTCACAGAATTCTAAAAAAGATTGACAGAGGTCAGGCAGGACAGATAAGAGTAGCTGTGTATTATATTCGTAGACTAATGACATGTCTTAGACATTACCACACAGGATTCTATTTCATGAAATGAAGAAACAGATAAAGGGGGAAAGAGAAGTTGATTCACAATACCTGGAGGTATATCTCGAGGGTGTTCCGGAGGTCAAAGCCCCCGCGGACCGGTCCATGACCAGGCCTCGCCCATATTTAAGACAAGGCACGGTGAGGCATGAAACGTTAAGACAAAAAAGAATAACTAGTGAAGTTTTCCAAGGATCACTTTTAAAAACCATACCATTCCTTATATATGCGTGAAATATATATCTATTAGAGTCCAACGTTGAATTTTTCAGATGACTTCAAACTGCTGACAGAGTGGAAGGTGACTGCAAGAAAACGAAAGAGGACTTACATAAACTGCATGAATGCTCGGACAAGACGCTCTTAAAGCATAATACTAACGATAAAATAAACAGGAACGAAAAATAAAGGGAAACGTCTACCCCAGTTAAACAAAGAAGACAAGTGAACATCACATCGAGCGTCTTTCCCGAGGCAGGCAGAATGGATAACATCAGCAGCAAATGCAGGAATGACAACTGTAGGGACTGCTTTCAGGAATCTGAAAAATCAATAACTTAAGATGCTGTTTCACAACAAACAATGCTAGAGTAATCTATGCAGCGCCAACATGGAGCTCTGACTCAGAATAATATACAAAGAAGTATGAAAAAGTATTATGCGAGATAGAGCAGATAAACCACTTCATTCATTACATTAAAATGGAAAGGAAAGGGGGAGAAGGTAGGGGAGATATAAAAAAAAAGAAGAGGGGACATATAATGGTGGAATATTGTAAAGGAACATGAAATACATAAATAAGAAAATAATGAAAATATGAAGATAAAGGAATAAAAGTGGAGCAACTGGTGGTCTTCTGCCATCATCTCATGTCAAGAGCAACCAAGAAAGAAAAAAAATAGCAAACACTCTTAATGGCATATCCAAATTTGTTTCTAACTAATTCTGATAATCTACTCATTTTATAATCCATAATCCATCGAAACTCACATTTTCATGTGAATAAGAAGTAAAAGCCTTCTTCTACATTAAATCTATTTTTGTTTCGTCTCCATTGAACATAATTCATTGGGAACCAAATGTAGTGTGAATGCATGCCTGAAATTTTTGTTCTATGTAACAGTATATACAAAGCAACTTAACGAAACATGGTTGTTACAATAAAACAAAACTTATTTAATTTCCAAGCTCACGTGTGGGCAACACCTCATCAATAAAGAATTGGGGTCTGTTTAAACGGAATTAGTTTGTTTTGCAATAAATATCCTTGACAACAATTAGTAATTAGGTGTTCGAGAGATAAATAGGTAAAGGGTTAAATATATCTATTAGATGACATCTTATAACAAAAATTCATTTAAACCAGACTATTTATAGCAGTAAAGTGAGGGAGGTAGATTTTACTACGCTACTCATGTCTGCCACATGAGTAACATGAGCATTAATCTTCTTAGCCTGAACTCTCACTCCGACTTTAAGACCTCAGTAATACCAGATAATTCATTATAGTGTGCCTTATTCCCAACCAGTGGTTCTGGAGCTTTAAGTCTTAAGCTATGATCTAAGACTACGGGAAGTGAATCTCGCGTCTTTGACGAAAGGAGAATTAAAGAGGATATGGCTATTCACGATAGACTGATATACTAGTGAACTCTGAATGACGGGACACACGAAATTTACATATAAACAAATGAGGCAAAGGGAGATTATGAAGAACCTTTTCCAGAATTTTGGTAGTGAAGTGGAATGTGGTAAGAATATAAATATATGAAGGAAGACACCATACATGGTTTGAAAAGACTTGTAAGAAATAATACAGGTTAGAAAACTACACCAGGTAAAAGGTTAAAAAGCGGAAACCAAGAGGTGGAACTCAACTCTCGCAAACATAAATACATACGTATATGAGGACCACTACCTTATACTTCCCCCCCACAAACAAGCCTTTCAAGTGTCTATTCAACACAACGTCAGACTAGGTCTTAAGTTCACAGCGTCAACTTTGAACCAACACCAGGTCAAGCATTGAACGGAGCTTCAAGAAGCTCATAGGTTCGTCACCTGTCTGGCACAGGTATGAGACAAGAGCCATGAATAATTACTAACATAAATTTCTCTCTTGATTCTCTGCATCATATGTCAAAGAAAAGACGAATTAGATAAGGAAAGGCTATTTTATACTATAGATTCCAGGACGAGAGAGGACAGACGATTTTTTTAAAGCCCAATGATGGTAAACAAATGGAACAAGCGTTGGAACTATATGGAATATGACGACTTCATACAAAGAATCAAAATTATACTCAAGAGAATTAGATCCCGTCATGCGGGTCTTGGAGCTCGAGTTCAACCCCCAAAATTCAGATAGGTAAATGCTACGAGGCAGACACACACACACACACCACAAGGGTCTTCCCTCGCACTCTCCAAGATATTATGTGCTTGCTTGTATGTTCTCTCACTATACACACACTGGCATTCTCCAGCTGATTATCCTTGGCCTTCTCCACAACCTAAGTTATTCGGTATCGATCCAGAGGCTAATGAGGGAGGAGAGTCAGCCACCACTACCTGCCAGGTTGATTTGCAGTTGCTGTTTGTATTTCTCTACCTTGGTTAGCTATAATATTTCCGTTTTCCTACTTGCATCGGTGTACCTGAACCAGCTGTAATATGTGACTTTTTGTATTGGCCTAATCTCACTGTAGATTAGGCCAACGATGTGTTCATGTATTTCTAATACATTGTGAGTGCTTGATATATTACTGCTGCACTTGTATTGTTAATACACTGTGAGTGCTTGATACATTACTGCTACACTTGTATTGTTAATACACTGTGAGTGCTTGATACATTACTGCTGCACTTGTATTGTTAATACACTGTGAGTGCTTGATACATTACTGCTACACTTGTATTGTTAATACACTGTGAGTGCTTGATACATTACTGCTACACTTGTATTGTTAATACATTGTGAGTGCTTGATACATTACTGCTACACTTGTATTGTTAATACATTGTGAGTGCTTGATACATTACTGCTACACTTGTATTGTTAATACACTGTGAGTGCTTGATACATTACTGCTGCACTTGTATTGTTAATACACTGTGAGTGCTTGATACATTACTGCTACACTTGTATTGTTAATACATTGTGAGTGCTTGATACATTACTGCTACACTTGTATTGTTAATACACTGTGAGTGCTTGATACATTACTGCTACACTTGTATTGTTAATACACTGTGAGTGCTTGATACATTACTGCTACACTTGTATTGTTAATACATTGTGAGTGCTTGATACATTACTGCTACACTTGTATTGTTAATACATTGTGAGTGCTGATACATTACTGCTACACTTGTATTGTTAATACACTGTGAGTGCTTGATACATTACTGCTACACTTGTATTGTTAATACACTGTGAGTGCTTGATACATTACTGCTACACTTGTATTGTTAATACACTGTGAGTGCTGATACATTACTGCTACACTTGTATTGTTAATACACTGTGAGTGCTTGATACATTACTGCTACACTTGTATTGTTAATACACTGTGAGTGCTTGATACATTACTGCTACACTTGTATTGTTAATACATTGTGAGTGCTTGATACATTACTGCTACACTTGTATTGTTAATACACTGTGAGTGCTTGATACATTACTGCTACACTTGTATTGTTAATACACTGTGAGTGCTTGATACATTACTGCTACACTTGTATTGTTAATACATTGTGAGTGCTTGATACATTACTGCTACACTTGTATTGTTAATACATTGTGAGTGCTGATACATTACTGCTACACTTGTATTGTTAATACACTGTGAGTGCTTGATACATTACTGCTACACTTGTATTGTTAATACACTGTGAGTGCTTGATACATTACTGCTACACTTGTATTGTTAATACACTGTGAGTGCTGATACATTACTGCTACACTTGTATTGTTAATACACTGTGAGTGCTGATACATTACTGCTACACTTGTATTGTTAATACACTGTGAGTGCTTGATACATTACTGCTACACTTGTATTGTTAATACACTGTGAGTGCTTGATACATTACTGCTGACTTTATTACACGTAGTGTTGATATTACATTGTGTATGCATTGATACATTACTGCTACACTTGTATTGTTAATACATTGTGAGTGCTTGATACATTACTGCTACACTTGTATTGTTAATACACTGTGAGTGCTGATACATTACTGCTACACTTGTATTGTTAATACATTGTGAGTGCTTGATACATTACTGCTACACTTGTATTGTTAATACACTGTGAGTGCTGATACATTACTGCTACACTTGTATTGTTAATACATTGTGAGTGATTGATACATTACTGCTACACTTGTATTGTTAATACACTGTGAGTGCTTGATACATTACTGCTACACTTGTATTGTTAATACACTGTGAGTGCTTGATACATTACTGCTACACTTGTATTGTTAATACATTGTGAGTGCTTGATACATTACTGCTACACTTGTATTGTTAATACACTGTGAGTGCTTGATACATTACTGCTACACTTGTATTGTTAATACATTGTGAGTGCTTGATACATTACTGCTACACTTGTATTGTTAATACACTGTGAGTGCTGATACATTACTGCTACACTTGTATTGTTAATACATTGTGAGTGCTTGATACATTACTGCTACACTTGTATTGTTAATACATTGTGAGTGCTTGATACATTACTGCTACACTTGTATTGTTAATACACTGTGAGTGCTTGATACATTACTGCTACACTTGTATTGTTAATACATTGTGAGTGCTTGATACATTACTGCTACACTTGTATTGTTAATACACTGTGAGTGCTTGATACATTACTGCTACACTTGTATTGTTAATACATTGTGAGTGCTTGATACATTACTGCTACACTTGTATTGTTAATACACTGTGAGTGCTGATACATTACTGCTACACTTGTATTGTTAATACATTGTGAGTGCTTGATACATTACTGCTACACTTGTATTGTTAATACACTGTGAGTGCTTGATACATTACTGCTACACTTGTATTGTTAATACACTGTGAGTGCTTGATACATTACTGCTACACTTGTATTGTTAATACACTGTGAGTGCTTGATACATTACTGCTACACTTGTATTGTTAATACACTGTTAATCAAAGCACGGATTATATATTTGCTTACATTCTCTTTTGCATATGTTTTTTTCTGATGGCTTTTGTATTTAAATATGTTTTTTATATAAGTACATATACCTGGAGAGAGTTCCAGGGGTCAACGCCCCTGCGGCCCGGTCTGTGTTTATGTATAGTATATTATTATTATTATTACATTCATGAAACCTTATACAGCGCCTGAAGGAATGGGTGGTAATCAGATTCAATCCAAGGAAACGGAGAGGTCCAATTTCTTGGATCAAGAGCCCCCTCACCTTGAGAAGCCACTTGCGATAACGAAGAAGCCATGACGCGATTAATAATCCTGATGATTTAACGTCACTAATGACACAAGTTAGGAGTGGCTGCAATTCCTTGGATCAAAAGCCCATCTCCCGTATAGCGGCGCCTGCCACCCCTTCGCTCCCTAAAGGCCTAATTCTCATCTCACCCCAGTAATTCTTCCCTAACACCCAACTCTTCTAGAATCCCTTCTCAACTCTCCTTTAAATCATATCCTTGTTGATAAGATCTACCAGACCCTGGTGCGGTCCACCACACCCTGGTGCGGTCCACTATTACCATGATGCGGTCCATCGCTAACCACACACCAATCAACTGGCTTGTATGTGAAACATAACAAGTAGGGAGGACTCGAATTTTATCTCGCTGTGTGTGTGTGTGTGTAAGTGTCTGTGTGTGTGTGTGTGTGTGTAGGTGTGTGTGTACACACACACACACACACACACACATACAAATCTTTAAAAAGAGGTATGATAAAGCTCATGGAGCAGGAAGTGACCTAGTAGCGACCAGTGAAGAGGCGGGGCCAGGAGCTGTGCCTCGACCCCTGCAACCACAACTAGGTGAGTACAACTAGATGAGTATACACACACACACGCGCGCACATCCACACCCACACACCACACATACACGCCACACATACACGCCACACATCCACACACACACAGACACACACACACACGCATGGTGGCTAGCGCTCTTGCTTCACGCACGGAGGGCCCGGGTTCAATTCCCGGCGGGGCAGAAATATTTCGAAGTGTTTCCTTACATACACATACACACACACACACACACATACAACAGGCCTAGTGTCTAATCGACATGTGCCTAGGACAAAATGGTAACTAACACACACACACACACGCACACACACATATATATATATGTCGTGCCGAATAGGTAAAACTTGCGATTTTGGCTTAAATAGCAACGCTCTTCTTGCAGAATAAGGCAAGCGAAAATTTGTGTATGCAATAATTTCGCAAAAATCATTCCGAACCTAACGAAAAAAATATATTTAATTGTGTTTATTATAAAATTATTGTAAACTTATCTAAAATATATTTAGCTGGATTAGACTAAATTAAATTGCGCTTGTTATAATAAGGTTAGGTAAGTTTTCTAAGGTCCTTTGGTACAAAATTATTAATTTTTACATTAACATAAATGAAAAAATGTATCTTTAAACGTATAAGAGAAAATTTTAGAAAGGATTTAATTTGAAATGAGTTCGTGCTAATTGACCAGTTTTTACCTATTCGGCACGACACGCACAGACACATATATATATACATATAAATATACATATATATATATATATATATATATATATATATATATATATATATATACATATATATATATATATACATACATATATGTGTGTGTGTGTATGTATGTGTGTGTGTGTGTGTGTGTGTGTGTGTGTGTGTGTGTACACGTATATTCAAGTTATACCTGCAGTGACTGAGCTTTACCTCTTAGGCCGCCTCACTTACATCCGTCGATTACTTGCCGTCCTGGGCTCTCTCATATCTACGTTTGAATACATTTATGGACTTCGCCTCCCCTGCATCCCTTGCTAATGCATTCCACATGTTCACTACCCTCACACTCAGGGAATTCTTTATTTTGTTCCTATTGTTCAAGTGAACTTCTGATTTCAATTTGTTTCCTATTGTCCCTTTTCCATCCATACCTTTAATTATTTTGTGTATATCTGACATATATCTTATAAGTCGAGAAAAACTTTTCCTCTGGTTATTTGGTTTTCTTGTAAACAAATATTGTTTTTATATGCCTATCCTGCTAGCAGCTTTCTACCAAACATCTGAATTTCCTCATTTTTTGTGTGTATCAGTACACCAGTACTGATATGAAGTATGTAGAAAACCGTGACCGAATGAATACGTGTTCAGATTTCTGAAGGTTTTCTTACGTTTGCCAACTTTGATTATGTTGTCGATGTTCATCATTTGTCATTTTCTCCTCCACGTTCTCTATGCTGCTTCCCTGTCAGATGATATTCCTTATGTGACTTTTTACTTTCTTATTTCATTTTTATAACCCCTATATTTCCTGGGATTGAATTCGTGTAGGCTTAATTTGGATAATTTAGCAGCTTGCTTAAGTCATCCTGCAGCACCTTGAAGTCCTCTTCTGACCCTATTCTCTTCATGTATCAGAACAGTAAAGGTCCAAGAACTGACCCTCGTGTCACTTGTTTATTTCCTACATCCTGACAAATCCTATGGGTGGGGGAAGAGTTAGGAGATGAGTATGAGGGAAGGAAAGAGTGGAGACGATGAATTAATGATGGAATATGGAACCGGTTGAACTGGGGTTGAAGATAAGTTCATGGCACGTGTTTATCTTCCTGTTGTGTCCTTATGTGTATTTCACTAACTCACTGCCCTTATGATAAAGAAGTTTCATAATTCACTGTGTATATTTTCTATTATCTGTGTGGCTACTCCTGTTTGTGTGCAGTATATTATACATTATATGCAGCCAAAAGTTACTATTCGGTCGTGTTATATTAGTCTGACTAATGAGCGAGGTGTGTGACAGCAGTGATGGATTCTGTGTCTGGGCTGATCTCCGGAGATTGTTCTGTATTTGTAAAATATGAGTGTGGTAGTGAATGCCGGTGTGGTCTTGATGAACTGGTAGATGCCCTTATCCATGATGCATCACGTTTCTCCTCTTCCTGCCTTTCGTATTCGTTACTCAGTACCCACTCAGTAGCATCCCTATTTCGTTCCTCCCTCCTCTGAAGACTCTCTCCATCAACCCTTCTCCTGTCTCTTATGTCCTTGCCTTAGCCTCACCGGTACACACACTGCATCAATGTATATGCAAATGCTACAACAAAACAGCATTAGGATATCACAAGCTATACACAGATAACCAGCACATCGGAGAATGACACTTATCCCTTGTTTTTGCCAACCTTTATATGGAATACTTAAAAATTGTTCTACTTCCTACTATTCATGTGCGCCCTTCCCTCTTGTTCTGCTGTGTAGATGATATATTTGCTCTTTGGCCCCATGATTAGTCTCTTCCAACCATTTTTCGATGCATTTAACAATCTTGCTCCTTCCATCAAGTTCAATGCTGAATGGTAATCTGACTCTTTGCTTCCTTTCCTTAATATGCATGTCCAATTCTCGGCTATTTTTTTCCGTTTATCGTAACCCTATGCACAATGGTATGTACATTCCCTACTTTTCTTACCATTCTCCCTCCGTCAAGAAAAGTGTTCTTTCTCTCTTTCTCCATGACCTTCGTATTTGTGATCCTCAGTTTCTTGACTCGGAAATTTCTACTCTTCCCAATTCGTTCTCTCGCCTTGGCTTCTCTTTTTTTTTATTAACACATCGGCCGTTTCCCACCAAGGGAAATTTCTTCTCTCCCAAACTCTCTACTCCTGTGAAATCTCCTGTTCTTTGCCTTTCCTGTATTCCCAGTTTCTCAAATCTTAACAACTCTATCAGTTCCTTAGACATCAAACCTACTTTTCGCGAAACTAAAACACTTCGTAGTAATCTAGTTCGTATCTCTCCTCCTGCTGCTGATGCTTCCGGAGTCTACTCCATTTCCTGCTCCTTTTGTCCTCTCCAATACTTTGGAGAAACTGGCCTCTCTCTTTTTAACAGACTTTAGCACAACATAAGTGTCAGACTTGCACACTCTAATAATGTTCTTATCTGTCATGTTAGACATCACAGTCATCCTATTAACTGGTCCTCTGCTAAAACTATCTACCCTTCTTTTAGTCTTCACAGACAGTATCTTGTTGAAGCGTCCCTTATACACAATTTTCCTTATATGAATCTTAGTCCTAGTTTTGTCTCTGTAGATTCCTTCCTCTCATTACACTGTCAAATGCTCCAAACTTTACGTAATCTTTATCTCCCCCTTACATCTTCTCCTTTCCTATATTTTCTTTGTCTTCCTAGGTGAGTTCTGTTTTATGAGTTCTGTTTCCCTGTGTTTTAGGTCCCACCTTCGTGGGCCCTTAGCTCTTCTGCAATACTCCTTTTCTTCATTTTTTCTCTTGTCCTTATACTACCTCACTACAACTGCCTCGCTAACACTCCACTCTCTGACTGTTGTGTCACTAACACTACTCCCTTCTTATTACCACCTCTGCCACTATTACTACTTCCACCACTACCTCAACCACTACTACTTCATCATCTTGTTCTCCCTTCCCCGCTTCCTTCTCGTATATATACTGGTTCAATTCGCGCTTGTGTGTGACCAGTTAATAATCCAGGTCGAACAGAAACGTCGTTTTAAGTTTCATTCTTCTATGTGTGGGTTATCTGTGTATTGTTCCAGTCATTGTATTGTGTTTTTTATTCTTTTTTCACACGCTATGGTACTGTTTACAAAATATTTGATAAACATTAAAATTAACTTAATTTTCCACAATAAAAATTCTAAATTACTAAAATTGTTGATTGCATTTTTGTACCAAGATGAATTCAATTTTGCTAAATAAAAAGAGAAATTACAGACGTGAGCACCGATATAAAATATACCTGTGTGTCTTCACTATGAGCTAGCTCCCTTTAAACCATGAATCACACAATGTTTTATCGCCTTATTCAAGCACTAACGCTCAATATAATTTATTTTATCATGATGGCTGAAATTTCGTAACGTACATACAACACATTTACAGCTAAAACGCATTTTTTCAAAATGGCTGTCATTTTTTCCGACATATTTGACATATCTCATTACATGGACTCTAGCTTGGAGTAGGTTCATCCCAGGTGTACACAGTAAACTATTCCTCAGTTACACAGGTGTAAACAGTAAACTATTCCTCAGTTACACAGGTGTACACAGTAAACTATTCCTCAGTTACACAGGTGTACGCAGTAAACTCTTTCTCAGTTACACAAAGTCTACATAATTTTCTATATAGTTTATATACATTTGTACCATAAGTTTGGGAATATTTTAGGGAATCTCATTAAAATGTAATTTTTTTTTACTAAGTTTACACCAAAATGCAAATCAAACTATGGATAATGGAGTGAGTACTTTACACTATCAAAACGTGAACTTAATTTTTTAATTAAAGTGTAGATATAATCATTATCTAATGAATATTGTCAGTGCAACGGGTGTATATAATTCTCATCTGCTGTCACATATAAGCAGGTGAGAAAGTTACAAGCGGCTGAGCTGAAGAAACAGGCAGTGTGACGTGCAAGGTCGTACGCACATCACGTGAGATCAAGGATGATATCTGGGGCAGGAGAACCTGTTATTCATTATGTAGCCAGGCATCACCCTTCGTTCACAGACTTTCAGTGTCCTTTAAGGGGTTAGGAATGTCAAGTGAATTCTGGAGGATCGATCTTGCTTGGTAGCAAGTACCCAGAATTCATAACCTGTCATCTACCGAGGAAAATTTGGTACAATATCTTGTATACTTTCTGCATCTTGGTCTTGCTGCAGTATACTTGATCATTGTATTCTTAAATGGTGTTGAAAAAATTCCAATTCCTAGCAAGAGATAGAATGGCTTTCCTAAACTTATGATTTTTCTTGTACTACTAGAACATTTACACTATACATTAGCTTCCAGTGCTAAACTCTGTCTGAAAACATTAACAAGTGTGACACACGTTTTAGTGCTCTGTTTAATAAATATTTTGCTTTGATATTTGTGTTAAAGCTCAGGCATATGATAACGACGTATTTCTCTGTACTCTCACACACATAACAGTATATTAGTGTCAGCCTCTAATTGGTTGAGAGCGAATCTAATGTATTTGTCTTCACATGGACTGAATACAATTTCTTGTTATCATGCAGTTCTCTCCTCAGTTTTTACCAGTTTTCTGCAAGGGATAGGAGGCGTAATGCTGAACTTAAAGCGAAAAGCTGCGAAATAAAAGACTTGTTTTGCATACTTAGGTCTTTCTCATGACAACTTTCTGCAGTTAATCTGGTTACTTTGTTCTTGTGTGCATGTCGGCAACTTTCTCAATTTACTTTATTTTGCAACCAGGACTTATTTAATTGAAATTTATGCTCTTCTAAACCACAATTTACCATGTGCAATATTTTAATTTTAAGTTCTTGCCAGACTTGCTGGAGAACATTGGAAATACAATAAACAGCACATAGATTCTGCCCTTGCCTTAGTCAAAATTACGCATGGACGCAACAGTTTACGTACAGAACTCATGAACTGTACAATTCTTCCCATGGGAGTTTACAAATGACTCAGCAGTCATAAGTCAAACACACTGACGAGGTGACACTGTTCTCCAGGTATTGTGTCATAACGACTTCAACAGGGTTTGAGTCCCATAAATATTGTCTATCAGTAGGTTAATACACAGCTCAGATGGTACAGCTGTTCCAGCGAGCGGCTCTGCTCACTGGAGATCACATTTCTCACTTATTCTTCAGCACATCAATCACTGAGAAAACATCACATTCTTCTCCCTTAGGAAAAGCTATAAAATACCAACACGATGGTGAAACAAATGAAGTATAATACGACCCTTTACTGAAGACGTTGCGCCCACGCAGCGTAATTTGATAAAGCCCACTACGTGAGCGAAACGTTGCTAATAAAGGGTCGCATTATGCGGCATTTGTTTCTCTTCTCTTTTAACTAATGCTTGGCCGCAAATCACGTTTTACACAACTTCCACTGCCCACCTGTGTGTCAGAGAGGACGGTGGTTCGATCCTGCATTATTCTTATTTTCTTCATGGAGTTACATCCTCGATAATGTAAACTTTCACTCTGCATGGAAATTGTGAAAATCTAAACATTTACATTCCCAACAAAAAGCATTTCCCATGTATATCAAGGCCGCGGATTTAAAGCATTTTACAAGTTATTAAATATATATATATATATATATATATATATATATATATATATATATATATATATATATATATATATATATATATATATATATATATTATATATATATATATATATATATATATATTATATATATATATATATATATATATATATATATATTGTGAGGGATTAAGTCGGGTTATGGTTGTGCAGACATCCAAGAACCATTAGTGTGTTCCTGCCCGCACTTCCATCTAGCAGGCTGAGGCTAAACTCCAGTTCCTGGTGTCTGATGTGCTTTAATTTCTACTCCTGGAAGTATTAACCTTACCTGGTGTGGGCTGAAGTTTGAAGAGTCACTTCACTTCCACTCTTCTGATCAGGTAAGGTGATCTACCAGGAGTATTTTTGTTCGTTGTTTTTTATTTTAATGGTTACCAGTAATGATACTGAAATTAAATACCACCCTTTGTCTTTCTTCAATGTTGTACTTATTTAACCAGTGTATTTTCTGTATCAGCTCTGCTGCTGGCCTGGTCATCCAGGGTAGACGCTAGAATACTGGAGTAAGATACCTGTCTACTGGACTTAGTGGGACATCACGACTACTCCTCACCTCTAATATCATAATTGTGGTGCTACAACCAAGTAGTGACAGGAGATTCCAGAACATCGGACGAATACCACCACCCAGGATAACCTACACCAGTTCTTCAAACATCACAAGACCATCCTGGGCTTTATATACCCCTGCCCTAACATCATACCAGAACCACAACGCCCAATTTTTATTTTTATTTAATTTTAATTGAAAGCCTTAGAAAACTATTTGCATTTAATGACTGTATATTTCTATTCGTTTGTGCTCGTATGTATATTTTCTTGTATGAATGACACCTACGTATGCATGCGCACGCATGCACAGTTGCACACACACGAAAACACAGATACACGCGCGCGCACACACATATAGCACACCCAACATATACAACACACACACACACACATACACAAGGGATCCAGTAGTAGAGTCTGGGGTTGAAGGAGCAACAGGTGGAGTGAAGGACCCGAGGCAGGAGTGTGTGGTAATGATCCTGACCTCACTGAGACCACAGGGTGCTGCGAGACTCCCGAGTGCTATCAGACCCCTGCCTGGTGTTAGCCCCTTAGGTGGTGTCAGCCCTCTGGGAGGTGGCAGACCCCTGAGTGGTAAGAGACGTCTTGGGTGGTGTAAGATATCTTGGGTGGTAAGGGATCATATATAGTAATAATATCTGGTAATATTCCTGCGTATATTCTGCTCGCTTGATAACAATATTGCTCTAATTGACTTACGGCCGACAATAATGAAGAAAATGCATAATGGTCGAAAGATCATTTATTGACACAACGTTCTGGTCTTTTACAATTATTATGCTGGCTTGATAATGATCTCAACAGATCGAAATGTTATCCCAATAAAATGTTTATTCAAATGTGCCTCTTCACAATTTAATAATATCCGATAATATTTTTATTTTGACAATAGAATTTTAGGCGAGTGGAAAATATCAACTCAGTTACTTTAAAAATAGGTTAGACAAATATACGAGTTGGCCAGCGGAAGGCCTCGGTCAAATGACCAAAAGCTTCAGCTGCGGGTCATCATATGAATAAGTCCCGCGTCAGGAAACGCTTGTCCTGTTTCCTAACAAACCTTAACTAACCTATCTATTTTATGTTTTTTATACTACTTACATCTAACATTATTCCGTAATATCCCAGCATAAACACTCTTGTAAACATCTAACAATAATCCATTAGTCTCTTAATGTAACCATAACAAAGTGGTAAACAATCCCGGCAAGACGAGGAATGAAATACATCTGGAACACCTGGGTATCATTATTTAAAGCCACTGGTTGGCGAAATGTCTTCAAATAAAGATACCCAGGTGTTGCATGCATCTAATTCTATTTACGTTTATCTTTTGTCACATTTTTCAACCCGAGTCATTGCAGGTGTTTGTGCTCTCAGACACACAATGCGAGTATTACTAATTTCGACAAAAGAGCTAACTGGCTTACATTCCCTACCAGGTGCATTTTACACTGCCTGCACACAATTAAATTTTGTATGTTGCTTGTTCAGGCACAACACAAAAATGGGACGGCTTAGCTAATTGACAGTTAAGGCAAATGTTTGAGAGGGGGTATTCGTTCATTAACTTGAAACTATCTGTTGTTTACAATAATGAAGCTACCTGTTGTTCACATTAATGATGGAACTACCTAAATAACAAAAAAGGCACAATACCGTGACTGGAACAATACACACAAACCCGCACATATAAAGAGAGGAGCTTACGACGACGTTTCGCCCGACTTGGACCATTTACAAGTCACACTACCACAGAGACAGAGGAAGGGATTTATAGGCAGGCAGACGGGGAGGTACAGAGAGTGGGAAATGTAGGGTAGTGGTAGTAGTGGTAGTAGTAAGGTAGTAGTAAAGGTAGAAGTGACAGTCATATGGAAGGAGCACTGCTATGAGGCTAGCGACCCGCAGGGTAGAGAGGAAGAAAAGCGAAAAATGAAGGAAAATACAAAGGCAAAGAAAGGAAAACCCAGGAGAAAAAAAGGAGAAGGGAAGATAAGACAGGAAGGAATCGTTAAGTCACGGGTGTCTGAAGTTAGAGCATTTAACTGTAATAGAGAAGATCAACAGAGAGCAAGCAGGCTAAGATTCACAGGGAAAGTTGTGATAAGGAGGATCAACCAGGCGGCGACTACCCTACGTCTAACTTTCATAGTCGCCGCCTGGTTGAATCCTCCCTTATACACAACTTTCCCTGTATGAATCTTAGCCCTGGCTTTGTCTCTGTTGATGCTTTCTCTCTCATTACATTGTTAAATGCTCTAAACTTCAGAACACCTCGTGACTTAACCTGATTCCTTCCCTGTCTTATCTTCCCCTTCTCCTTTTTTCCTTGGGTTTTCCTTTCTTTCTGTTCTTTCTTTTGCCTTGTATTTTCCTTCATTTTTCGCTTTTCTTCCTCTCGTACCCTTGCGGGTCGCTAGCCTCATAGCAGTGCTCCTTCCCATATGACTGTCTACTCTACTACCTTTACTACTACCTTTACTACTACCACTACTACCACTACTCCTACATTTCCCCACTCTCTTGTACCCTCCCCTGTCTGCCTGCCTATAAATACCCTTCCTCTGTCTCTGTGTGTTAGTGTGACTTTGTAAATGGTCCAAGTCGGGCCGAAACGTCGTCGTAAGCTCCTCTCTTTTATATGTGCGGGTTGTGTGTGTATGGAACTACCTGTTCACATTAATGAACCTACCTGTTCACATTAATGGAACGACCTGTTGTTCACATTGATGGAGCTACTTGTTGTTCATATTGATGGAGCTACCTGTTGTTCACATAGATGGAGCTACCTGTTGTTCACATTGATGGAGCTACTTGTTGTTCATATTGATGGAGCTACCTGTTGTTCACATAGATGGAGTTACCTGTTGTTCATATTGATGGAGCTACCTGTTGTTCACATAGATGGAGTTACCTGTTGTTCATATTGATGGAGCTACCTGTTGTTCACATTGATGGAGCTACCTGTTGTTTACATTGATGGAGCTACCTGTTGTTCACATTGATGGAGTTACCTGTTGTTCACATTGATGGAGCTACCTGTTGTTCACATTGATGGAGCTACCTGTTGTTTACATTGATGGAGCTACCTGTTGTTCACATTGATGGAGTTACCTGTTGTTCACATTGATGGAGCTACCTGTTGTTCACATTGCTGAAGTTACTTGTTCTTTAACCTTAAAATAAGTTATCCTTTCTTTCCCTTGAAGATAGCTATTCCTGTTTCGTTTCTATTTGTAAACAACTCCTGCCTTGGCAAAGTTGTTTTATGCTAACTTCCCAGACCTTAGTAAGATATTTGCCTGTGTCATATTATTGAAGTCACGGGATTAATTTTTGTTTTATCAGCTTTTGACAGTGAACCGTTCACGATTCGCTAAATTTGTCTGGAAATACGTAAAGAGATTAATTAATATATATTCTCTTCTAACGTAATATAGTATCAGGTCTTTAAACACACACACATGCATACACAAATCCACATAAATACATTTATACATGCACACAGTCTAAGGTCTTGCAACACTAAACAATGGCAGGCCAAGCTTAATCAGTGTAGTAAGGTTGCAGAGTTGCTGTCAACAAACTTGTGTGTTTCCAGGATGAACCAATCAAGAGCGGTCTTCTCGCTTGGCTGACATCCTTTTGTGTATGATGTTATCCTCTCCTGACTCCTGACTCCTTGTCAGGAGACTACTTGTCCTTTCCCGCTGCTACTTGCCCTCTCCCCTCGATTCTTGCCCTTGCGTCCGCGGCCTGCCCTTCGCCCCCCATTGCGTGCTCACCTGTTGTAAAGGTCACATTACCATCTTCCACATTCTTCTAGTCATACTTCCATCCCGTCTAGCAGTGTTGTATGAAGAGCCGAGAACGTTGGTAGTTACGTATGGCAACAATACTTGTCGATAGACACCTGATCTGTGTGTGTGTGTGTGTGTGTTACAGAGGCTACTTGGCTGTGACTGCGTGCTTCAAGTTACATGGAAAGGAGTCTTCCCTGTCAAAGGTTATGGGGTCTTCCCTATTGACACAATGCGTTGATTTTCCACTTGGTCACTAACCTATGTTATTTTTTTAACCTGAACGCAGCATACGAGGTAATCCAAAGATGTTCCCTGACGTTGGGCAGCACTACTGCCCTATTCCAAGCCCACAGCAGCCTGGCCAGTGTCATCTGCTGTTACCTGTTCCATGCACGCAACAGCCTAGTTAGTATCAGTACCTGCAGGTACCTTGGAACAGCGCTGCTTTTATCCTTATTTACAGCTCACCATGTTTTTTATTTAAAAAATGGAACAAAAGCTTGGTATGTTTTCCTGACATATTCCATCACACAGGGTGGGACTCATACACCACTTAAATCTGTCAGCATGAGCTAGGAGACATCAACAAGGCAATGAAGATATCCATTATTCCATTAAAGGTTCATCAGTTATAGAAGATTCAAGGGTTTAGTTCCGTAGAGCTGGAGTTACTATTTGAGAGTTACCATCTTTGAGGATATCCTATAATTTACAAAAAAGAAATGGAATTTTCATGAAGATACCTCCATCATCAGTCCGGAGAAAGTAAATAGGAAAGGAGGAGGAGGAGGTGTTGATTCACCGGAAATTCTCCCGGCCCGGGTCTTTACCAGATGGTGACCCGGCTCCGGCTCCCTGGCGTGGGAGTAGCAGAGACCTAAGTCTCCTATGGGAGGGGGTACCCCTCAGCGGTGGGACCAACTGGTCCCAGGCCTAGCCATATTCGCCCACAAGCACGTAGGTAGATAGTTGCTAGGCCCCTCTGGTCTGCCACCTTCCCCGCCCCAAGGAGGCTGAAGGGAAGGGCAGGCTTGCGAGCCGCAGATGGTAGCAAGCTCCAGCCTTGGCACCTACCCTGCCCTAGAAGGGCTGGGCATGGTGAGCGACCGTAAATAGGAAAGGAGTGTGGGTATGTAAGTATATATCTAAAAATGTATACATTATGTGTGAATGTCCGTTTATTTAATATTTAATCTATTAGTATAATTCACATGTTCAAATAAAATACCGATCGTATAATAATTTTAATTGGAAAATACCAATATGAAGGTCATTATGAACCAACATAAGAAATTTCTGGCCGTCGACGCGTCAAATTTTAAATTATAAATATCACAATATTTCAGACTGGCTGCCTGAAAAACAATCCGCAAGTCACAGAAAACGGAGCTCGCAGTGCTCACTTAATGGCTATTTATTATTATATACTACTATATATAAAGCCACTTGTTATGCTGAGCATTTCTGGCAAATTAGGTCAGTTTTGTCTCAGGATGCGACCCACGCCAGTCGACTAACACCCAGGTACCTATTTTATACTGATGGGTGAACATGGACAGCAGGTGTCTTAAGGAAACACGTCCTAATGTTTTCCAGCCGTACCGGGGATTTAATCTCCGGACCTCAGTGTGTGAGCTGAGTGCGCTAGCGGTCGAGTGTTCGATCGAGCGAGAGTGGAAACCAGGACACACCGCTTTAAACATATCACATGACGACTGTTTAGGAAGGTGCACTAAACTTGTACGGATTTCAGCGCTTCCTCCAAAATATAATAATATAATGGATCCTAGTTTACTCACAACATTTTCATTTTTTTAAAGCGGTGTGTCCGCGATTTCTGATTTGTGGAGGATAAAAGTGATGGCTCCTGACTGGTCAACGTTAGCACTAGTGCCTTCTGAAGAGTCAACGATGACGCTAGTGACACCAGGTTAACGATGAAGCTTGTTCTTCATTAGTACAGCTTTAAGCAGATACAAATTTCCACAATTTTACATTCTGTTAACTGATGACTGGCTTTAATTAATCTTTATAAATCCGTCCCAACTGACCATTGTACTCAAACGTTCAAACTCACTATTTGTTTTCCTCAGCGAGCCTCTCAACTGATTTTTATAGCTATTATATAATTAATACTGTTAATACCAGTATTAGTAGTAATAGCATCAGCAGAATTAATAAATCCAGTAATAGTAATATGCGTTGTAAGCCCATAAAGCGCTAAATCCCTTGATGCCGGAGAGGGATTCTTGATTCAAGGACAATAAAGCGCTAAATCCCTTGATGCCGGAGACAGATTCTTGATTCAAGGAAATGAACCTTTTATCCTAATTTCTTTAATCGAACCTGATTATCTCCTATTCCCCACTATACGTGACCCCTAGGGTTTTAGCACTTTCCCTTGAATATAATAACAATACTAATAAAAGTATAAGAAGTAGTAGTATTAGAAATACGTATTAGGGATATTAATAACAGTAGTAATAGAAAATTGTAAAATAATATAGTTAACAACAGTCTCCCTCACTGTCTTCTGCAATAGTCTCCCACACTATCTTCCACAACAGTCCCCCACACTATCTTCCACAAGTCCCCCACACTATTTTCCACAACAGTCTCACACACTATCTTCCACAACAGTCCCCCACACTATCTTCCACAACAGTCCCCCACAATATCTTCCGCAAGTTTCCCACACTATTTTCCACAAGTCTCCCACACTACAACAATCTCCCACACTATTTTCTACAACAGTCTCCCACACTTTTACCACAGTCTCCCACACTATCTTCTACAACAGTCTCCCACACTACAACAATCTCCCACACTATCTTCTACAACAGTCTCCCACACTATCCTCTACAACAGTCTCCCACACTACTGCAACAATCTCCCACACTATCCTCTACAACAGTTTCCCACACTACTGCAACAATCTCCCACACTATCCTCTACAACAGTCTCCCACACTACTGCAACAATCTCCCACACTATCCTCTACAACAGTCTCCCACACTACTGCAACAATCTCCCACACTATCCTCTACAGTCTCCCACACTACTGCAAAAATCTCCCACCCTATCCTCTACAACAGTCTCCCATACTACTGCAATAATCTCCCACTATCCTCTACAACAGTCTCCCACACTATCCTCTACAACAATCTCCCACACTATCCTCTACAAGTCTCCCACACTACTGCAACAATCTCCCACACTATCCTCTACAACAGTCTCCCACACTACTGCAATAATCTCCCACACTATCCTCTACAACAATCTCCCACACTATCCTCTACAACAGTCTCCCACACTATCTTCTACAACAGTCTCTCACACTATCCTCTACAACAATCTCCCACACTATCCTCTACAACAGACTCCCACACTATCTTCTACAACAGTCTCCCACACTATCCTCTACAACAGTCTCCCACACTACTGCAATAATCTCACAAACGACCTAACTCCCACCTTCTGACATTTAGTCTTCATTTCTCCTATTAAATTCTTTTTTATTTATTGTACATTATCTTGGACTTATCTTTCAGTTTCATGATACTGACCTAAACAGCAGGAAGAAGAGTGCATTAAAAATATTTAATACGGAAATAAAGAAGAGGGAAGACTAATTCAGTTAATTCAGGAAATTACATAAAATTTATAAGGTTCTCACGCAACAGAACATGGTGCTAGTTGTTAATGGACATGGTGCTAGTTGTTAATGAAGAACATGGTGCTAGTTGTTAATGAAGAACATGGTGCTAGTTACTAAATAACATGGTGCTAGTTACTAAATAATATGGTGCTAGTTACTAAATAACATGGTGCTAGTTACAGAAAAATAGGCCTTTAAAAACTTGATTTACAAATGTAAGAGATATGAATAAATTCTTAAGGAAGGTCAAGATATACGCAAAAATAAAAACTATTTAGCTCATGAGTGGACTATCATACAAAACTAGTTATGTGTGGACTATCATAAAACTAGTTATGTGTCGACAATCATACAAAACTAGCTTATGGGTGGTCCATTATACAAAACTAGCTTATGAGTGGACAATCATACAAAACTAGCTTATGGATGGTCTATCATACAAAATTAAACGAATCATATATAAAAAAAGCAAACTTTAAATAAAGAATTTTTTTTTTTAATTCTGTTTTCATTGTAATGGTCGTGAAGTTACTCTGATTTTTTTTTAACTAAGAGGACAAGAGAACATTAATTAAATGTACCATAGGTAAACCATGGGGCTAGAGCATGGAGTCTGCAGCTTGCATCCTATAGCTAGCTTATATATGCATATCTGCTCCAGTAATTACCAATGCCCAGTTTTAAGAAGGAAGTTAAAAATACATTGTCTGGCGTGTCATACTCTCAATTCATTTTGGGTTTTCTCACTAATACTTCTTCAAGTAATACTTCTCATATGGTAATGAATTAAATCTACATTTTGATGTAGGTCACCAAGGACGCCATGTAGAGCCTGTAACCTGAGTTCACGTCCTGTACCATCCTGCATCCCATCAAGAAGGTATTGTAATCATTACAGAGCACTTATATCCATGAGTTCATGCAGCATTCTTAACACACTTACACTCTCATATGCACACTAACACTCTTCAGCTAAACCTAAGAGTAAAAAACAAAATCAATCACACTAACAAGTACACAAGAAAAAAATTACTGCAGTCAGACGGGGTTATTTACAAATCCCATTAAATGGTTAGCATCACGATGGAGTAAAAGATATACGCAGAAAAAGCTTTCATCGGGGCGACGCTTCTCCGTGTAACTTAATTAAGCCTTTATATCAAAGTCTTAGCATGAAGAGATTCCCCTATAATTTCCTCTACAGTTATGCCCGCCAGGCAGCCAGGCATGCGAGAAATTGACACGCACACAATTACCTGCAATATTTCGTATCTCACCCAGGTAATACATTTATTAACTGGATCGATGGAACATCAGTTAATTTGTGTGATATTTAATTTTCTAGGTATTAGTTTCAGTTTTTCATTATCTCGGATCATGTTATTTGAACTTTGATTAACAGACGCATTTTAACATACTTCTACATTCAACACCCAGTTAAGTGGTTTTTGCACCAAAGCGTTTGTTTAGTCAACCTTCCTATACAATTATAATCAACTAATAAACAATTAATTATCAAATATTCCGTCACTATTTTCTTATAAGAGCGAAATTATTCGCAAATTTGTATATTGCATAAAATGTCCAGGTTTAATAGAGATTTAGTAAACAATATAATCTTTTTTAAACAAATTTCTGGCAAAGGTCATTACTCCCCATCTTTCAGGTTTATACAAAGCGAATCACTATGTGATAAATGGTTTAGAAAACCGACAAGTTGAAGAATATTAGCGAATCGCTATGTTTTTATTGGCCATTATAAAAGGTGGTCTACTGTACAATACTTCCACAATTGAGTACATCGTCAAACCTCATTCACTCTAAAGTACCTCATCTGAACTTGTGTAGATGATGTCTTACGTGGCACGGTTTTTAACCAGGTTTTCTGGCTAACACTAAAGTCCAGCTGACTGCTAACAGTTTGAGGAAACTTATCTAGCTCCTTTCTGAAGACACGGGTTCGTCGGTAATTAACCTTATTATTTTAAGGATTTTCAAAGACCTTAATTCTTTATAGGCCGAGGGACTGATCACCTCAAACGACCACTACTACATATCCCCCATCGTCTCCATTATCATTCTCTGTATTGGATTCATAAAGTCAGTGGTTGGCGAAACGTCTCCACAAGACGCGCAAGTGTTGCTCATTCGTTTAATTTATCCACCTTCAAGATTACTTAGATGTACGTATTGCAATAAGTACATCTAAGCGGTAGCTTTACATTAGGGAATATTTTCCACACTTCCGTGTCTCCAACTCTAGCAAGAGGTTATTTGTGTGCACAAGTTGGAAAGCAATCAATCCAATACAGCTTGAGGGAATGCTCGGTGTCTGAGTATATGGGGTCATTATAAATGTTTGCATTCTACGTAGAATAACACAAGCAAAGCCAAATCAAACATTAGATCTGAAAAATCAAAGTGATTGATGGATTCAGAAATGTCATTAAAGAGTGAAGAATTCCATTGGTTTCCAATGGAATTTAAAAATCATAATTTTTAAATTAATGCAATTCCTCTGCATAAAAAATACATATATACAATAACTCACCCACGCACGCATGCACACACACACACACACACACACATTCCATAGACATGTGACATTCTTTTGTGTTTGTGAGGGGTCGAGACTCTTCTCCTGGCCCCGCCTCGCAGACTACATTGATCGGTAACACTGAATTTCTCTACTATAGGGTCTTATCATATGCACTCTTGAAGCTTTGTATTGAATTTGCCTCCCCCACTGCCTCAGCCAAGTCATTCCACTTTTCAACTACCCTAAGATTAATGAAATACTTCCTTACATACATATGGCTCATAAGTGTTTTCAGCTTCCACCTGTGTCCTTCCGTCTTAGTCCTCCTGATTCAAACAGTCCGTACCTATCTATCCTTCTTAGTATTTTGCATGTCGTAATCATGTCTCCTCTTGTCCTCTCCGTCCTGGTCGTCAGGTTTAGTTTCTTCAACCTCTCCTCATTGTGCATCTAGTTCAGTTGTGTGTGTGTGTGTACTCACCTATTTGTGGTTGCAGGGGTTGATTCACAGCTCCTGGCCCTGATTACGTATATGTGTATCTGTATGTGTGAGTGTGTGTGCGCGCGCACACACAAGTGAGTGAGGGGAAGGGGTGTTTACGTGGGGGTGTAAGCAAATATATGTGTGTGGGGAGGGGTTGTAGGTGTGTTGGGTGGGGTGAGGTCGCGTGTACATCATACATTGTTGATCAACAATATTGTTCACATTAACTGCGTCACTAATAGTATTGTTAAAAACTTGTTAATAAACCAATTATATTATATTTTATTCTCGTTGGCTAATTATTTTACAGTCCATTACAATACGACCTAGTAATTAATAATTATCTGGCAATACAGCCATGAGGCATTTCAAATTTAATTAATATAACATAGACATATACTAGATGACAGTCAAATGATATTACAAATAACTGTATTAAATACTAATGACCAAAGAGGGATGTTAAAATGTATTGACCAAAATATTTCAAAACTCGGGGGATTACACAGAATTCCATTTCACATCAATTATTATTACTATTGTTATTATTATTATTATTATTATATTCTTGGGAAGAGCTTAAAACAATGTCTATACAGTACCAATGTAACTGAAGGGCGTTGAATAATTAGATTTAATCCAAGAAAAGGTAGGGAAACACAAATTTCTTGGATCAGGAGTCCTTCACCAGGATCAAGGCACCCTCCTCCTCCTCTCCCTTGAAGGGTTCACAGCAAATCTATTGCTCAAACTTCAATTACAACACTGCATATAAAGATATTTCGCAACGTTTCCCCAGAATATTAATTCTCTTGTATACAAAGATTTGTAACATTGCTTAAGTACCATTCTAGCCTCCCACCTTACTAAACCCGTCGATAAACTACTCAACAAAAATTCTGAGCTTTCTGTCTGACAACAATTTGTAGACTCCGTTACAAAGAGCTCAAGAAGGAAGCTCTTCGATATTGTTATCGATTTTGCCGTTTTGGTGCATCATAAAGCGTTCTGAATACTGTTTTGTTCACCACGAGAGTGGTGAGAAATAGGGAGTGAGAGAGAGAGAGAGTTGGTCTTGACATGTTACACATCCCCTAAGGATTAATCTGCCCAGAAACTTTGTGTAGGAGCGTGCGTGCGTGAGTATACTCACCTATAAGTGGTTACAGGGGTCGAGTCATAGCTCCTTGCCGCGCCTCTTCGCTGTTCACTACTAAGTCCACTCCCAGCTCCAAAAGCTTTATCGTACCTCTTCTTAAAGCTATGTATGGATCCTGCCTCTACTACTTCACTCTCCAGAATGTTCCACTCTCCTAATAACCCTAAGGCTTAAGAAATATTTCCTAACATCCCTATGACTCATCTGAGCTTTCAACTTCCAGTTGTGTGTGTGTGTGTGTGTACACGCCTATTTGTACTCACCTTTTGAGGTTGCAGGGGTCGATTCATGTGTGTGTGTGTGTGTGTACTCACCTAATTGTGGTTGCAGGGGTCGATTCATAGCTCCTTGCCCCGCCTCTTCACTGGCCGCTACTGGGTCACTCTCCCGGCGCCATGAGCTTTATCATACCTCTTCTTAAAGCTATGTATGGAACCTGCCTCCACTACATCGGTTCCCAAACTATTCCACTTCCCGACCACTCTGTGACTGAAGAAATACTTCCTAACATCCCTGTGATTCATCTGAGTCTTCAACTTCCAACTGTGTCCCCTTGTTGCTGTGTCCCATCTCTGGAACATTCTGTCTCTGTCCACCTTGTCAATTCCTCTCAGTATCTTATATGTCGTTATCATGTCCCCCCTATCTCTCCTGTCCTCCAGTGTCGTCAGGTCGATTTCCCTTAACCTCTCCTCGTAGGACATACCCCTTAGTGTGTGTGTGTGTGTGTGTGTGTGTGTGTGTGTGTGTGTGTGTGTGTGTGTGTGTGTGTGTGTGTGTGTGTGTTGTCTTGTGAGAGCTGTATAACACTACCATCATGCTTCCTCAGCCTCCTATCTCCCACCAAGTTAAGATGACCTAAACTATGAAACACATTCGCAATCATTCATTGTTAGAAGTGCGTAGACATCACAATTCACATGACCCTCGGAACCGCAACATCCCCCCCCCCTCCTTCAGGAAAATGTTGCAGTTCGGAGGGACATCTGAGGAGTGACGGCTGAGCTGTTGAATGAATGATGGTGAATGGGTTTCATTTTTTGGGTCACCATACCTTGGTAGGAGACGGCCGGTGTTCAAAAAACTGAAGCAAAGAAAACTGAAACAAGAGGTTCATTATAGCGTCTCCAACGAGTACTAGAAGTAGTGCCTCGTCACAGCTTGGGCAACCTGGAGCTACTACCTTACTTTATTTTTTTAGCGCATTTCAGTTCATCTACTTCTGAATGATTCACGCCCATAGACATTCGCAAATAATCACATGGCCTAATAATAAAAATATGTTCAGTTAATTTAAGTTAAATTTACGTAACCTAACAAATTCAGGTATATGAACGGTTAATAAGCAAATTGCATAAACAGGGAAGATGATAACGACAGAACGGTATGCACATACCGTGGTATAATTCGTTGGAAACCAAACGCTCATTATGGTAAGGATGGAGGATGTGGTGACTAAGGGCATCACAGTGAATATGAAGGTGTTTATTGACTGACAGTGTCACATTCATATCTAACGGGAGGAGAAAATGCTCACTTAGCAAGTCATTTTCTTGAGAGAGCACCCGAGACGCATGGTCAATAGCTGGAGGTTAATTAATGTTTCCACAAGATCACTGAGCAAGGCAGACGTTGTGCAATGGTCCAGCACAAGCTTTACACTCACTGCTTTATGAATATATATATATATATATATATATATATATATATATATATATATATATATATATATATATATATATATATATATATATATATATATGTAAACGCGATTTTGGCTTAAACAGCAACGCTCTTCTTGCCGAATAAGGCAAGCGAAAATTTGTGTATGCAGTAATTTCGCAAAAATCATTTTGAACCGAATGAAAAATTATATTTCCTTGTGTTTGTTTATTTTTAAATTATTGTAAACTTATCTAAAATATATTTAGTTGGATTAGGCTAAATTAAATTGCGCTGGTTAGGTAAGTTTTCTAAGGTTCTTTTGGTACAAAATTATAAATTTTTACATTAACATAAATGAAAAAATATATCTTTAAATGTATAAGAGAAAATTTTAGAAAGAACTTAATTTTAAATGAGTTCTTGCTAATTGACCAATTTTACCTATTCGACACGTAATTAATGGGTGTAGGTATTTAATTTATTGAACGGGATTTGAACTCGCAGTCTGAACTTACCATCTTGTCGTGTTAGCCACTGAACCACTGAGTACATGAGGCCGTTTCCTACTAAAAAAAAGTGTGATCTAAAGAAGAAACATATTTACCATCACTTAATAGTTGTCTTTCCAGAACTACGTGGACATCACCACTTAAATCACCTTCCGATCCGCAACACCTCGCAGCCTTCAGAGCGCAGGCAAAGTATTTCAGACTTCAGAACTTTACTCCGGATAACCGGTTTTCTTATGTCCCTCTATAAATGTAACCTGGCTGATACTCCAACAGCGCATCAAATCACAAAAACTACTTGTTCCATTCTCTCGCGATTTAACACTCACATATGCAAGCCGGATGCCTAAAACTCTTACAAAGTGAGATTTTCTTAAACCTCTCCATCCAAACCTTCATGGAACGCCATCAACCCTGGATTTATTCACCTTCTTGGCCAACCATTTTTTTTTCCATCCATACTAAATAAGCAAGCCATCTCAACTCTTCCTCCGATCTCCACCACAATGTCTTCTCATCTCTTCATACTTCATTCTCCGCATAATATCCACACTACACATCACATTTCCACTGACTCAGCCTCCTCGCTCTAACACAGAGACCATGCCTCACACCGATACTAGTGTTGGCACCATTATGCTTTGGCACATTTCCATTATTTTACACAGTGATGAATGTTTAGCTTTCCACAGACACCGCAACGCTCGACCTATACCTTATATCCCTCGTCTGTTAAATGATCCACCTCGCCTTCCATACACCCATCTGCCGACACACACTTTCAAATATCTAAATACATTCACTTCCTCTTTCCAATATGATAAGCAGTCTCTCATCGCTTAGACATTTTCTTATTCTCCTCATCTTGATTTTTTCTTTGCTTACTTTTGACTTGCCCCTTTAGTATACCCTCGCAAACTCTTCCACCATCCTCTGTAATTTCTCTTTTGACTCTCCATATCATACTCGTTATCTTTTAATTCTGAACCTCTCCAATAACATATACGAATGTGTGTGTGTGTGTGTGTGTGTAATGTAATTATAACACAATTAATATATTTTAATGACACTAAATTTAAACATTAACAGTATAATGGGTAAAATGTGTCTTGTCGAACCAAGTAAAATTTAACATTTAGTGAATTAGCAACATTTATAAACAATGTTCACAACTAACACAGAAGGTCTATTACAAACTTTTATATAACAAAAAAGTAATATTTTTTTATTAAAAATCTCTCCTCATGTTGTTTACCTTAAGAAATTTTGTTTGCATTTTTTCCTATTTTTCTATTAAAAACATTAATTTTCTATTCAGTTTTTTCCCTTAATCTATTAAAATCTTTCTAATTTTGTAAAAACTTACCAGGTCTCCTGGTGATAATACACCACCCCTCTGAGGAAGGGTAGTGTATCACCAACTCGTTGGATTGAAAGCCAATTACTAGGATCTAATAGCGTAAGCTGTCTGAAAAGTTTCCTAACATCTATTTTCCTAGTTGGAACCATTAATACTTAAAAATAAAATAAGCTAAGTCAGATATCATTGACACGTTCATTGCTACCTGACCTTTAGTTCAGCAGCCAGGCTGGTGTTTTACCTCTGCCCTATATCCTCTGACAAATAAATCTACTGACTCCTATATCCGGTGATTAACCCAGAATTCTAATGGCCAATAAATCTACCCATCAATAAATTTGACCTATAAATCTACTGATCTATTGATCCACTGACCTATAGTTTCACGGACCTATAAATCTAGCAACCTATAAATCTATTGATCCACAAATCTACTGAACAATATATAACCTAAATCATACGTCTACTGACCCTAAATCTACTGAAATACATATTTACTGACCTTCAGGGCAGAGTGGAAATTCAGTCAAGCGAAGAGCGTGCTCTTTAACTTCAATAAACAGATCTGCTACCAGTACGCAAAGCTAAATTTGAAATAAAATAAAATAAAATAGGCTTCCAAAAATATCCCAATTCCAGAGAATTGGAAATACTCTCATCTTCCTACATTCCCCAAGCAGACGAATTCTTAAGGAAGGTCAATATATGCGCAATTAGAAAAAACTATTTAGCTTATGAGTGAACTATCATACAGACTAGATTATGTGTGGACTATAATACAAAACTAGTAGATGGGTGGACTATCATACAGAACTAGCTTTTGTGTGGACTATGATACAAAACTAGCAGATGAGTGGACAATCATACAAAAGTAGCTTATGTGTGGACAATCATACAAAACTCGCTTATGTATGGACTTTCATACAAAACTAGCTTATGACCCTTAAGGGTTTCAGTACTGTTTCATGAATTTAATAAAAATAAAATTCTCATCATATCAGTTTTAGAAAAGAAAAACTGGGAAAACTTTCAAGTGGTTGATTTCACCCAGAATAAAAAGTGAATTTGTCTCTAAGGCTGAGCTGAATGGAGGGAGTCGTGTGGTGAATTGAAGGATCATTCAGCTAAGTCTTTGACTGTATAATGACCAATAAACGAAGCTTTGCTCATCTCTCAGATTTCATACAAGTTCAAGAAGCGAGAAACTCCAAAGAAAAACCGAACACAAGCAATTCTTAACTCATCTTCAGTAAAAAAATCTTAAATATATATATATATATATATATATATATATATATATATATATATATATATATATATATATATATATATATATATATATATATATATATAGTAGATAAACCTTTATATAAAGCCAGCGTAACCAAGAGAGCGTGTTGTTTCATTAACTTCAAGAAAGCGTTTTGTTACTGGTACACGCAGCCATAGTTGGAAGACAGTAAAGGAGCCTTTGAAAATTATTCCCTTAAGAGGAATGCCTTGATACTGGTAAAGGGCTCTTGATCCAAGGAATTGGAGCTACTCTAAAATTCAACGGATCGGAAAGGTGTAGTGCCATCACTACTGCAGGAAAGACATGCGCCCAATAACGCTTGAAATTCAATGGTTTAAACAAAATAACAACAATAATAATTATTTTTTCAATGAACCGGGTGTGTCCCACCGAGGAATATTATTATCACTGTTATTATTATTATTATTACAAGCATTGGGAAGCTGTAAACCGTAGGGGGCCACACAGTGACTGAGGAATGGATGGTAATAAGGTGTGATCCAGAGAAGGGAAGCTTAGTTCTAATACCTGTAGTGAAGAGCTTGTCACCGGCATCAAGGCCTCTCCCTCCCTTCCCTTGAAGGAAACAATGGTAATAATTTATCTAGCTACGAGACCCTCTCTCATGAAAGTCTCTTCTGTACAGTAATAACCCCATTCCTTTCCCAGCATTATTACTAATTATTTTTATTAGTAGTATTATATAAAGCACTAAACTAGTTCAAGGAGTCGTGGAAGATCGATCCTCCATGCGCTAATAGAGACGGAAACTAAGATCCATGCTCTTACACGATGCCTTCCCAAGCCCTTGTAAACGCCCCAACTTTCAAAACAAGAACCAAAAATGCATTTCAAGAATTAATTCTATGCAAGCTTCTATAATTAAATGTAAACTTTGCTCTGCCGCACAGATTAAAGTCCACGAGGGAAGAGAGAGTAACTACTTACAAATTCGGAGAGCAGAAGAATTAATTTCAACTTAGAAGAGAATAAACTTAAATATTCCAACAGAATGGGGGAAAAATAATTATATTTCCTTGTATCACATTTGAAGAGTTGCAAAAACAAAAAAAACAAATGTAATTACGTCCAATGATATTAATTATTGTAAGAAGTAAAAGTTAATGTTAGTGTATACAGTATCATTAACAACACACATACACACACACACACACACGGGAGGAGCAGAGAAGATAGACGAGTATCAACAGAGATAATCGGATTGGGGAGAAAATGAGATTATAACCGTAAATCCAAAAAACATTTTAAAGCGAACCAGTGAAGCGGAGAGTGATGAGACTTTAATGTTAGGTGACAAATAAAAACAATTAATCGTCAGAAAGTTCCTCGGGTTTCTAACCTTAGAGAGAGAGAGAGAGAGAGAGAGAGAGAGAGAGAGAGAGAGAGAGAGAGAGAGAGATCACTGACTCACAGATGGCTCCAACTTCATCCTGTTCCATATTTGTATGTCTCATAACAATAAAAAGTCTTTCAAATGAACTGAAGTAGGTAACAGCTCTTAGCTTGTAAATAAAGTTAGAAGCCTTAACCTGACCTTGTAAAACCCTGTGTAAAAAAAAAAGAGAGAGAGAGAGAGAGAGAGAGAGAGAGAGAGAGAGAGAGAGAGAGAGAAAGAAAATAACGCTCACACAAGACACATGAAAGCACGAGACCTCTTCCACACGAGAAAGTGAATGTGGCCGCCAAGAACTACTGGTCTGGTAACAGAAGTTTCCCCTTAACAACATTTTCAACGGTACTAGGCAGTATCATAACAAAAACAGGAACAAACTTAAAACATGAAGCCTAAAACAAACCAGCCGGTGAAACTTTTTTTATATGTCAGTGTATGCGCCTGTATTTGCTTCTGGGGAGAGGGGAAAGAGTGAGTGGGGAAATGGTAGAGGGGGAAAGGGAGGAAAGGAACGTGTATGAGGGAGGTAAACAGGAGAGGGGTGAACGGGTGAGAAGGGAATGTGTGACAGGAGGAAGGGATGAGTATGGAAGGGACGAGTGGAGAAGAGATAAGAAAGGGAAAGGGAAGAAAAAGGAAGGGGGAGAGAGGAAAACATGTGGAAGAGGAAAGTGAGGTTAGTCTAGAGAGAGGAAGGGCACATGTGTTAATAAGAGTGTGTGTGTGTGTGTTGAGAGGTGAGTGAGTCTGCCTGAGGTGCTCTCCTCTGTGACCATCTACTGCTTTGTTGCGTTTTGTTCTCCTTGTCTCAGTCTGGCTCAGGTAAGTAACTAAAACAAGGAGAGGCAGATTGGGTAAACCATTACCTAGTATGTATATATATATATATATATATATATATATATATATATATATATATATATATATATATATATATATATATATATTGTTGATATAAAGATGGCATATACAGTACACGAGTTGTGAGAGATACATGTCTAGTACATATTGTTACATGTTTGTCACTGGTTATAAAATCTCATCCAGCTCCTCCGAGCTGGGGCGCGTGCCCAGAATACAGCATGCATTACCCCTCTGAACAGCAGCGCTGAGTCGCTGGAACAGAAAACTAGCTGCCCTGGGATCCATAGTTACCCTGTTGAGTCTTTTGCCCAGCTCCTTGAGGAACTTAGATGCACTCTTTCCAAATGAGCCAAGGGTCTCGGAGCCTATGGGAACAAACATATAATGACGGGCAAGTTCTCCATATTTTCTCGACTTCTGGGACTCCCTGAAGGTGGCAGCTGCCCCTCCTTCCTCCCTGGTGTATTGGAGATAGGTATCAGCCAAGGTAGATGCACATGTGTAGTCCCACACCACCTGCTTGTCGTCTGTCCAGGCTTGAAGGGTGATACCATCTGGACGTTTTTGGCTGCCATCAGATCTGCATAGATGGGGTGGCTCCCTTACTGCTGGGCATCCAGCTGTTGTAAGGCTCATCTTGATAATGTTATTAACCTCTTCATGTCTTGCAATCTTTCCCTCGGATTTACGATACACAAGACCATGGTACCCGAATCGGTCTGCTGCTTCACTGCCACAAATACACCTGTGTTCGGCGAGAATAGGGGCGGCAAGTCGAAGGGCAACACCAATGCGGATGGTCTGTGGGTCGAGGCGTGTGCCAAGGCTGGAGTTGGGAACAGCCAAAAGAAAGTCCCCTGCATGAGCTCTCACTGCAAGGAGGCGGGCTCTATCCCTCCCTGACACACTCTGAAGCATTACTGAGGCTATATTCTCTACTATTGGGCCATCCCAGTGCGACTGTTTGTAGTTGTTGGGGGGAAGCAGGCCTGGTTTCAGAGCCTGTTAGATTATCCCAGATCCTGGCTCCATCAACAAACTTTTGGTCATGGATTCCAATCGTGTCCCTAAGATGTTCAGGGAGAATTGCTGCTACCAGCCCTCTGGATGCAATGCATGAAGACAGGAAAGCAGGTAGAGCAATCTGAGATGACTTGCGGACACCAATGCCTCCTAGTCTGACTGGGAGTGTAGCTTGGTCCCACTGCCCATCTTCTAGAGTAAGGTTAAGTACTTTAGTAAAGATCTGCCTCAGGATACTGTCATATTCGTGCAGTATAGGGTTATCATATGAAGGAGCACATCTTAGGAAATATGTCAACCTGGGCAGACTCAAGCATTTTGTGAGAAGGTACAAGGCATCATGGGTGTCAAGATTGCCTATTCGTTGTTCCATTCTCCTCAATTCTTCCAGTTTCTTCCTGAGAATTGTGTCAATGGCATCGCTTCCCAGAGGTGCTCCAAGCAAGACACTATTAGTAGGGGCAATGACTGTTGCTCCTGGTAGTTTTGATATCACTGCATCTATCACTTGTTGATTGACTGAGATGATTTCACATTTGAATATATATATATATATATATATATATATATATATATATATATATATATATTTTTTTTTTTTTTCTTCTTCTTTAAACACGTCGGCCGTTTCCCACCGAGGCAGGGTGGCCCAAAAGAAAAAACGAAAGCTTCTCCTTTTACATTTAGTAATATATACAGGAGAAGGGGTTACTAGCCCCTTGCTCCCAGCATTTTAGTCGCCTCTTACGACACGCATGGCTCACGGAGGAAGAATTCTGTTCCACTTCCCCACGAAGCTTCGTCACCAAAGCCAGCCAACCACCAACAACAACACTCACATTAATCAACAACAACACTCACATTAATCAACAACAACACTCACATTAATCAACAACAACACTCACATTAATCAACAACAACACTCACATTAATCAACAACAACACTCACATTAATCAACAACAACACTCACATTAATCAACAACAACACTCACTATTCTTTTATTTACCTTGAATATACAGATTCTTTTAAATTTATCTTAGACCTAATACTGAACAAAGTTGCTCAAATTGATTTTCTAAATTTCATTAACAATTAGCGACACAAATACAGCATGACAAAGAGCAGTACTTGCACAAATACTGACAGTGTTCTTTAGTATAGCCTTGACACTAATTTTACTTATCAAATTTACAGACTAATGCGAGATTATTATACTACTCTTTGAATAATAAAACGAAAAAAACTAGGGTCAAAGCAAAACCTGTTTGAGTACAAAGCACTCCAGACGAAAAATATAACGAAATATAAGAACCAGTGGTGGAACTACACACCAGAAATATAAGTACCAGTAGTGGAACTACACACCAGAAATATACGAACCAGTTTTGGAAATACACACAAGAAATATAAATACCATTAATGGAACTACACACCAGAAATATAAGAACCTGTGGTGGAAAAACACACCTGAAATATAAGAACCAGTGGTAGAACTACACACCAGAATAAGAACCACTGGTGGAAATAAGCACCAGAAATATAAGAACCAGTGGTAGAACTACACACCAGTAACATAAGTAACATAGGTGGATAAAATAGATACGAAGCATTTTTCATGTAATAAAAAGTACCATTATTTTTACGGACAAGAATACTTCACTCGTGAAGGAGTCGTTCAGCCAATTTCCTCAAACTGGTATAATATTTAATTGAAACTGCTGTTATTGGAAGCTCTGGAATATAACTGCCCGCTGATGGCGTAGAAACAAGAATTACTCGCAAAATAATTACTACGAGCCAAATTTAACGAGTTTTCACTTTTAAAGACCGTTGGCTGTAAAGTAATACTTGTTATTCATATTCTTTTTTGTCTTATATAACAATGTTTCACACCAGAATGGAAAATGCAGAAGAGTGTTTTGTGGTTGAAGGTTTTGGTAATAAGAAAAGGACGTTGAAAAGGAAGTTATAAAATCCACAAAACCCTGGAATCGATCATTTATTCAACACTCGTGTTAATTAAAGAGTACGGACACAAACACAAACTATAACCTTGCAAAATAAAATAAAAAAAATTACCATAACAAAAATAAAACATTAAACTCTCATTTCAGGTTCAAATATTGAACGTAACTATGTAATATCAAATTGTTATTAAAAGATTACCCAAAAATTCTCAAAGGCTGATAAAATCCCCGCCAAAATTGAAAATTCCAAAAACGCAGTTAATAAACTGTTAAAACATTTAACGACAGTCGGCATCGCGACACAGGTCACATGGAGAGCGGCAAGTCAGTGGCTATAGGCGGGTGAGCTGTGTGCGCTCTAGTCTCAATCAATAGAGAATTCTCTTGAATTCTCTTATCATAGTGACTATTCTTGCGAAAAGATGTCCAATTACGCACTTCTTTTGAATCATTATATAACCTGATGCTCAACTGTAATACCACCAGTCCGGCTACTTCAGAAGGATATACTAATGAAACAGTCCCAAAGTTCACTAAGGCCTGCATAATAGCATGCTCGATAAAGTAGCCTTCACCTTAGCAACTGTCCGTAAATTACCTCGGATCCCAATATAACCCAAGCAAGGAGGGCAGAGAGAGTGTCTCACCTTTCTGACAACAAGCATGCAGTCCACAAGCCAAGAAGATAGCAGGCACCCGAATATGAAAGGCATGGGTAACAACCTTTTTCGATGAGTTGGATCTCTTCCCCTCTCCGCCGCAAAAGTTGCATAATCTGAATTGCAAGGCATGTCCAGAACGTAAAAGAGGTAGCGCCGGCCCAGCTCCTAGGAACGTTCGCTAGTATTCACACTGAGGCTCTCAACAGGGAACGTTTGGTAGTTGGGCACTGTGGTGTTGGGGAGAGAGGAAGATGGTCATACAGGGGTAGAGTATACGTACCAAGAATATATAAATAAAATACACAATGCGGGTTATGCCATTTTAAAATACACAATGCGGGTTACGCCATTTTATTGTAAAGACGTTTTATCCACCAGGGATTCACGCATAGAACAATAAAACATGGATATTTATTGAGGATGAAGCGAGAGGTCATCTGTCCCTTGTGCAGCTTATTTGTGCACCAATGAAGTCTCTGGTGGAAGAAACGTTTTCACAATAAAATGGTATAACCCACATTGAGTCTTATTTACACACGTGCTGAGAGATACTGAGATGTTGTGGAGAATAATGGAGATAATGGGATGATAGATGGTATTGTGGTGGTGGAGGGTGTCGCGGGAGGGGCGAGGCAACGGAAACAACGTTACAACAAGAGCAGTGCCGTCAAAACACGTATATATTTGCATAAACCATCCCAGCACCAGGTGTAGTAGTGCCACCACAGGCGCCTCTACACAACACTTTACACTACAACAAATACACAGATGTAGATGAATGGTTCAGAGAACCGACGAGTTGGTAAATTAGACATATATGCAACCCTTGGGTATCTTTATTGAGGAAACGTTTCGCCACACAGTGGCTTCATCAGTCCATACAAAGGAGAATCGTGAAGAGCAGGAGGAGTTGGGTCGATGCTGTCAGTCCATCCATCTTGGTATCTTAATACAGGGATTTCTTCGCTTGCCTAACCCTTGGGCACGACCTACTTCCACATTGGGCAAATGTGACACCTCTACGACTGCTGCACCTCTCCTGTCTACAGTATATAAGCTACCTCTTCGCACATAAGCTGTATTATATTCAAGATTGATGGACTGACAACATCGACCCAACTCCTCCTGTTCTTCACGATTCTCCTTTGTATGGACTGATGAAGCCACTGTGTGGCGAAACGTTTCCTCAATAAAGATACCCAAGTGTTGCATATGTGTCTAATTTACCAAATACACAGATAAAACAAATAGGTGTACCGTCGCAAAAACATTTACACGAATGTGACCTTTACAAGAAAAAGCACAATGCGATCACAGGCAAGCCATAACATATACAACACAGCAGGAACAACATTACAGGTACAGAACAGGTATACATTAACAAGTACTGCATAATAGGGACACCATAACAGATACATTATAACAGGCACACTATAGCAAGTACACCATAATATGTATAATACAATAATAGGTTCACCATTAAACATGCATAGTACAATAGGAACAGCATAACAGATAGATAATAATAACAGGCACAGCTTCACAAGAGGTGCAACATAATTGTCACAGAATAACAGGAAAAACAAAACACACATAACTTGACATGTACATCATCATAACAGGAAGTATAAAAACAGGTACACCACAACAGCAGGACCATCACTACAAGAGGTACACCACGAGAAGACCATCACAACAACAGGTACACCACAACAAGACCATCTCAATGATAGGTGTACCACGAGAAGACCATCACACCAGGTACACCACAACAGCAGGACTATCACGAGAACACGAAAACAACAGGTACACCACAACAGGGCCATCACTACAACAGGTACACCACGAGAATACCATCACAACAGGTACACCACAACAACAGGACCATTACGAGAAGACGAAAACAAGAGGTACACCATAACAACAGGACCATCACAACAAGAGGTACACCACAACAGAGTCAGCGTTATAATGCAGCAAGCAATGAGGCGTGAATGAGAGCAACATTAAGGAACAGTTGGCCTTCACCTGAAGCTCCATGGTTAACACTAAACACTTATTCTTACACACTGCTATGAATTTTATTCATATAGTAAAATTGGATACATCAACAATGCGCTTCTGCTATTTTCTATATGAAAGTTACACAGAACAAAAAGTTAGCTATGTTTTCCCTCAAATATTCCATTATACAGAATAAGATACAGTGTTAAAATGTGTCAGCTCGTGTTGAGAGAGACGGAGAAAAGGTCGGGAGGGGTAGGGTAAGAAGGGGTTGCGAGTTGGGAAGGGCAAGACCCATGGGAGGTTTATGGCAAGAGGTAGGAAGGGCAAGGAGGAAGGGAGGTAGTGAATGAAAGGCGAAGAGGTAAGGAAGGGAAGAAAAGTGGAAAGATGGAGAAGTCAAGACAGAAGGAAGAGATCGTATTTCCTCATTCACTTTTTCCATTACTCCTCCATCACTCACTAGCCATTACCTCCATCAGTCACTGCTCAATTTCTGTTGTCTTCCTTTCAAGAAACATTCTGTCAGAATGGTCTCTGAATTGTAAATTATTTAAAGTTCTTGACAGTTAAAGAGTGGTGGTGAAATGCGGTGATGGGTGATGTTATAATCTAGGATATATATTATATACACGTGTTTTATACACAGCCAGTCAAACAACTCCAACTCCTTTAAAATTATATATTTTGGAAAAAGTCGCCTTATACATTAATAGATATATTTTTGTGAATTAACATGGTAAACAAATTTTAAACTTTGCGTGAAAACTTAGAGCAACCTGACTACCGTTAGCTGGTAGTGATGACAACCCAGCTGGATCTGTATCCACGAAACCCGTGTGGTGTCGAGAACTCTATATACAAAGTGAGCTGAGAAATAGTTGAGGTTTCCCCACAGAGGTTGGGTTGATATAAACATGGACTTACATATGCTGGGTAGCTGGTTCAGTACTCGGTCCTTTACACAATTTGTTACTAAGCAAGAATATATATATAGTGGTCGGGGAGTCAGGTTGCACTACTATTACTTCTACTACTACCCTCTCGCTGCTTACCACCTGACACCTACCACTCGTGGCGAAACGTTTCCTTTAATGAATATTCTAAAATGAACATAAGCGGGTTTTTTTTAAGTGATTCCACCTACTGTCCAAATACTTCCGGTCAACTCGTCCCAATTTGAACATCGACCAGTTCTTTCCTACTTAATATTATTATTACAATCAAAACTAAACACTAAATCTTCCCTATTTAAACATCTGGAATTCGTCCCTTAAATAAGATCCGCCTAACTAATACCTATACCAAAATCAGGTTAACTCGTACCTATATAAAAATTCGATTAACTCGTGACTTTATCAAAATCCATTTAACTCGTGTTTATACCAAAATCCGGTTAACTCTCTCCCTATACAAACAAACTGTTAACAGTTAACCAATTGTACAGCAGGTACTCGAAACTCTATTATACGGGGGGTTGGAAGCCTCGATATTCCGAGACTTTTCTGCTTCCAAGCCAATACTGTTACCTGGAGGAGCGCGAAAAATGAAGGGTGCCAAAACTTTCCACTTTGAGGGAGTTGGGAGGCAAGTTATGACACTCTGACATGTAATCCCAATTAAAAAACTTCTCAAAATAATCTGATATGGTGTGGTAAAGGGATGAGGGGCTACGATGATGATGATGGTGGTCATGGTAAAAGTGATCGATGATGATGGTGGAGCTAATGATAGTGATAATGATGATGATATTTATAAAGACTACGACTATGACAGCGCCACTGACAAACGCACACACTAACAGACATACACAAACGCAGACACAGCTCAACATAAACACGTAGAAACCCTGAATAAAAACAAAAATAATTACTCCGCTGTACCTTAGGCTCCTTCAGTTCATAAATCAATGCTGCTTATCTTCCAAAACAAAGCATCTTAAAACTATATATGTAAGTTGAACTTGCCTCTGATGAATAGTATATTGTATAGTCACCTATTTACTCACCCAGCTGTGTTTACAGGGAACGAGCCATAACTTCTAGCTCCTCTTTGCCTATTGTCAACAGTTCTCGCTGGTTCCTGGCCCCCAGAGATAGAGCAAACCTACACTCGAAATCGTGTGGTGTCCCTCCTATTCTCCTTGTGGCTCATCTGTGACTTTAGCTGCGGTCTATCACTGCCTCCCACCCCAATGGAAATAAGTCAAGGACCCCAATGGCAATAAACAAGGACCCCGATGGAAATAAGTGACTTTGTCTAACATTTTTATGGTGTTATCATAGGTAATTTACACTGTTTATGATAACTGTACTTATGTATACCTGTGCCTAAATAAAATTTCTTACTTCCCCCCTCCCTCATCATATCAAACTTCTCACCCCTTCTCTTCCTCCCTGTACACAAACTTTCATCTCTTCTTTCGTATCGCTTCCTATTTCCAACCTCTCATTTCTTCCTTCTTCTCCCCCTATTCCCAACTACCCACACCGTTCTCTGTGACTCTTCTCGTCTCACTATCACCAACCTCCAACCCCCACTGCCAACTCAGTGGAGTTTCAGGAGAGTGGTGGACGGGGTTTGGCAAAGAGTGCAGTGCGACATAGCAACATAACTCTTATATAGGGTCGATTTACAGACTACTGTTGCATCCCCTAGTGTTTCCTGCCTTGTCCATTTATCCTAATGGGCAGAGAGTGGATTATGTAAACATTATGTCACATAGACACGTTAAATATCTACACCAGAGACATCAGGGATAATTATAATCTGCTTGATTACACCTTGTTTATTTTGCCTAAGCTGTTTGTTTTTGTGATTATTCGAAAAGTCGTTTGTGTAATTACTTATTTGTAATTACTTTATGTACTTGCTTCCCTTCTTTCATAATCATTATAGTTATTTATATTCATGGAAAGTGCTAAGTCCGTAAGGTCACACAACGCCTGGGGAATGGGAGATTGTCAAATTCGATCTGAGGAAGGGAAGTCGCACCCTCTCTTTTTCTCGACGTCTTTTATAATAGTCAACTCTCTTTCAAAGCTCCTCTATATATATAGTGCATTTTTTTGTAAATGTGATAAAAAAGTACATCCAAAATTAAATAGCGTGTTGAACGGCCTTCATAGTACGCACTATTCATTTCTGAATGCCCTTTTTCTACTCGCATTTACAATAAATGACATTATATAGACGAGCTTTATGAAAGAACTTACAGTACATGTATTTTATAAGCTTTAAAAGTTCCAACACTTGTGTCACACACAATCTTCTCTCTCGTCACATTCTAACTATAAAAACTTTTTTGTACAATTCTCCAAAATATTTATTTGCATTGCTTTTGCAATTAGACAAATATTACCTCTTGTCCTCCTTAATGTTGATACCAAGTTAACCTTTATCATTACTTACTCGCGTCCTTGTATGTACTTACACTTAGTGGGCACTTTATTAAGTACACCTTTCTAGAACTGGGTATGACATTGCCACCAGAACGGCCTGAATTCTTCGAGGCATGGAGTCAACAGAGTGCTGGAAACATGCCTTACAATTTCTGGTCCATATTGACATAACATCAAGCATTTGTTGCAATTTATCCACCACATATCAAAGATTTACGCCAAATTCTTATCCTACCATCGGCATGGCGCAGCAAAAATCGCGATTTATCACACCAGGCGATGTTTTTCCAATCTTCAACTGTCCAGCCTGTGCCCACTGTAGCCTCAGTTTCCTGTTCTTAGCTGACATGAGTGGAACTTGGTGTGGTCTTCTGCTGCTGTAGCCCATCCGCTTCAACGTCTGGAGTGTTGTGCATTCAGAAATGTTCTTCTGCATACCGCTATTGTAACGCATGGTTACTTGAGTTACTGTCGCTTACCTGACAGCTTGAACCATTTTCCTCTGACTTGTCATTAACAAGGAGTTTTCGCCGACATTACTGCCACTCACTGGGTGTTTTATGTTTTTCACATCATTCTCTGTAAACTCTAGACTGTTGTTCGTGAAAATCCCAGATCAATAGTTTCTGAGATACTCAAACCACTCACGCCAAGGTCGAAGTCACTTTAAAACACATTTCTTCCCCATTTTGATGTTTTGTCTGAGCAACATCTGAACCTCTTGACCATGTCTGCGTGTTTGTAGGCATTGAAGTGCTGCCACATGATTGGCTGATTAGATATTTGCATTAACAAGGTGTACAGGTGTACCTAAAGTAGTCACTGAGTGTATATCTTCCTCCTGGCTTCCACCTACCCACGGTGCTTCCTGTGTCCTCTGTTTTAGTATTGGCGCGTAATGATCCACACGGGTTAAGCGCTTTTTTATAGGTATAATAATATAATAAAATAATAATTAAATACTACTTTTTTCTTCGTGGGAGTTAAACAATATTTTTTACGGTATTGTGAAAGATCAAAATGAATTCGAATTAATATTTCTCAAATCAGGAATTCGTTCGTTGTATATTTTTAGACGTTATTATATTTAAATAATATTGTTTTGGGGTCATGAATTTTCGCTGCAAACACTATCACAGTCGATTATTGCAATTATACACCGAACAAAATTTAAGTTTTAAAAATATTCATGCACCATTTGATGTCCGACTCACTAAATCAACTATGATGATTAAGAAGATGACAACGTCTTTTTCGCACACTTAATATATAGGCTGAGGAGTGTAGTTCTGTCAGCGTATATATGTTGAGTGTTTGCTTTAATCCTTATTTCTTGTTCGGTGGTGAACTGGTTACTGTGCAGCCTTGATGACTCTCGTACAGTCGATAGGCTTTGAACTCCATTAACCAACCAGCTTTTGCGTAGCATATTTTCTTGGATATAGTTTTATAGAGAAAATTAAAGACTATTCCATCAAGTTCATTCAAAACTCCCATATACAACTAATGCGAATGAAAAAAAAAACTCAAGACTTGCAAGGAAATTAAAGTCGCATATACTAACAAGATGAAAAAATGGTATGTCATATCAGAATCACTAAACAAGACCTTTTTTCATAGAATCAGTAAACAAGACATTTTTTTTTAAATATTTACCCTGGCTGTGTCATCTGTAGGACTTGGTTGGCTGGTCTCGTTGCAAAACTCAGCAAGCATTATAAGACTATTTACCTCTGTAGTGTTTCTACTGGTGGAACACTCATGGAATCTTTCTCCACGCTCCTCACTCACGTCGGATAGGTTGCCCGGAAACTTTTTAGTTTAATATCTTTATTATGCACCCCATACCCATCCTGTGAGGCAAAGGCGTTATTACTGAGCTATGAGCCACAATTTTGTACAGAGGTAAAACTGATGTGGAATATTTAACTGGTGAAGACAATTTAATTGACTTGGATAGCCCAATGTATAGAGACGACCCAACTATTTTTGATGACAATTGTCTTAAAAAACGCAAACGTACTTAAGCAACTCAATTTAACCAAGACAACCTAATTGGTTAAACTTAGCTGATTACGGCGACTTAAATAACCTGGACGTCTTAAATTACCAAAGGGATCCGACCTAGTCGATCTAACTGACCTCAACGACCAAATACAAAGCAACTTCATTCACACTATAATTAAACTTCCAGCAAGTTGAGAAACCCACACGCCAACTCCAATTACCTCGTGTTGGGGGTCCAGGCTCCTGTCTCTCTTGTAGCTGCACAGCATGGCACGCCGCCACCACAACCAATATCCACGTTTTATAATTATATATATATATATATATATATATATATATATATATATATATATATATATATATATATATATATATTTTTTTTTTTTTCAACAAGTCGGCCGTCTCCCACCGAGGCAGGGTGACCCAAAAGAAAGAAAATCCCCAAAAAGAAAAACTTTCATCATCATTCAACACTTTCACCACACTCATACATAATCACTGTCTTTGCAGAGGAGCTCAGATACTACAGCTGAGAAAAGTCCCTCCCAGCTGTCACTATCTCAGACCCTCCTTTAAAGTGCAGGCATTGTACTTCCCATTTCCAGGACTCAAGTCCAACTAAATCACTTAACTGGTTTCCTGAATCCCTTCACACAATGTTACCCTGCTCACACTCCAACAGATCGTCATGTCCCAAAACCATTCGTCTCCATTCACTCCTATCTAACACGCTCACACATGCTTGCTGGAAGTCCAAGCCCTCGCCCACAAAACCTCCTTTACCCTTCCTCCAACCTTTTCTAGGACGACCCTACCCCGCCTTCCTTCCCTACAGATTTATACGCTTCCAAGTCATTCTACTTTGATCCATTCTCTCTAAATGACCAAACCACCTCAACAACCCTCTTCAGCCCTCTGACAAATACTTTTAGTAACTCCACACCTTCTCCTAATTTCCACATTCCGAATTTTCTGCATAATATTTACACCACACATTGCCCTTAGACAGGACATCTCCACTGCCTCCAGTCCTCCTCGCTGCAGCATTTGCAACCCATGCTTCACACCCATATAAGAGTGTTGGTACCACTATACTTTCGTACATTCCCTTCTTTGCCTCCATGGATAACGTTTTTGTCTCCACAGATACCTCAATGCACCACTCACCTTTTTTCCTTCATCAATTCTATGGTTAACCTCATCCTTCATAAACCCATCTGCTGACACATCAACTCCCAAATATCTGAAAACATTTACTTCTTCCATAATCCCTCTCCAATGTGATATCCAATTTTTCTTTATTTAAATCGTTTGATACCCTCATCACCTTACTCTTATCTATGTTCACTTTTAACTTTCTACCTTTACACACTCTCCCAAACTCGTCCACTAACCTTTGCAACTTTTCTTTAGAATCTCCCATAAGCACAGTATCATCAGCAAAAGTAACTGTGTCAACTCCCATTTTGCATTTAATTCTCCATAATTTAATCCCACCCCTCTCCCCAACACCCCAGCATTTACTTTTTACAACCCCATCTATAAATATATTAAACAACCATGGTGACATTACACAACCCTGTCTAAGACCTACTTTTACCGGAAGTAATCTCCCTCTCTCCTACACACCCTAACCTGAGCCTCACTATCCTCATAAAAACTCTTACAGCCTTCAGTAACTTACTACCTATTCCATACACTTGCAACATTTGCCACATTGCTCCCCTATCCACTCTATCATATGCCTTTTCTAAATCCATAAATGCAATAAAACTTCTACCTTTATCTAAATACTGTTCACATATATGCTTCACTGTAAACACTTGATCTACACATCCCCTACCCACTCT